>ML242584.1:0-25559 GCA_005239495.1 Nicotiana undulata | reverse complement strand
AGTATGGGTTGTTGTAGATAGGCTGACCAAGTCGGCACATTTCATCCCGGTGGCGGTTTCATCTTCAGCAGAGAAGTTGGCTCGGATCTATATGAAAGAGATTGTCAGATTGCATGGGGTGCCCCTATCTATCATATCAGACCGAGGTACGCAGTTTACCTCCCATTTCTGGAGAGTATTTCAGCGAGAGTTGGGCACACAGATCGAGTTGAGCACATCATTTCATCCCCAGACGGACGGACAGTCTGAGCGTACTATTCAGATTTTGGAGGATATGTTGCAAGCTTGTGTCATTGATTTTGGTGGTTCATGGGATAAGTTCTTGCCCTTAGCTGGGTTTGCCTACAACAACAATTACCATTCGAGCATTCAGATGGCTCCGTATGAGGCGTTGTATGGTAGGCGATGTCGGTCTCTAGTTGGATGGTTTGAACCCGGAGAGGCTATATTATTGGGTTCCGAGTTAGTCCAGGAGGCCTTGGATAAGATGAAGATTATTCAGGATAGGCTTCGTACATCTCAGTCCAAGCAGAAGAGTTATGCAGATCGTAGAGTTTGAGAATTGGCTTTCATGGTAGGAGACCAGGTATTCCTTCGAGTGTCGCCTATGAAGGGCGTGATGAGATTCGGAAAGAAGGGCAAGTTGAGCCCTAGGTATATTGGTCCGTTTGAAATTTTAGATAAGGTAGGAGAGGTGGCCTACAGACTTGCCTTGCCACCACATTTATAAGCAGTACACCCAGTGTTTCAAGTATCCATGCTCCGGAAGTATATTGCGGACCCATCTCATGTTCTTGACTTCAGCGGTGTCCAGTTGGACAAGGATCTGACTTATGAGGAGGAACCGGTAGCTATATTAGATAGGCAGGTTCGTCAGTTGAGGTCGAAGAGTTATCCTTTGTTGTGGGTTCAGTGGAGAGGTCAGCCTGCCGAGGCAGCTACTTGGGAGTCCGAGTCCGATATGAGGAGTCGTTATCCCCATCTTTTCTCAGACTCAGGTACTTTTCTATGTCTGTTCGAGGACGAACGTTTGTTTTAGAGGTGGATATTGTGATGACCCAAACGGTCATCCTAAGTAATTTTAGTTATATCTGTGTTCCGAAGCTCCGAAAGCCTCCGTTGATCTCACCTCGAGATGCGTGCGCAACCCGGGCGTGTAGCCAGGAAGTCTTCATATTGAAATTGGATGAAAAATAGAATTTTTGATAATTAAATGGATAAAGTTGACTTTGGTCAACATTTTTGGTAAACGGACCGGGTCCGTAGGAAAATATGGGACTTGGGCGTGTGCCCGAAATCGAATTCCGAGGTCCCAAGCCCGAGAAATGAATTTTTAAAGGAAATTGTTTTCTCAAGATAATAAAGGATTTTGGAAATGAGATTTATCTGAAAATCGTGTTACCGGGCCCGTATTACGGTTTCGGAGCCCAAAATAGGTTTATTATATGTTATGTGACTTATCTGTAAAATTTGGTGTAAAACGGACTTGAAATGACGTGTTTCGGATCAAAATTGGAGGAATTAGACTTTATGAAGTTTATAAGAAAATCTATGAGTTTTGAGGTTTAATTCCATGTTTTTTGTGATATTTTGATGATTTGAAAGCTTGACTAAGTCCGTAGGATGTTTTGGGAGTGGTGAGTGTTTTTGGTTTTGAGCCCCGAGGGCTCGGGTGAGTTTCAGGTAGCTAACGGGGTGTGAAAAACATGAAAAATCTGGTGTGATGTTGGAGGTTTCTGATGTCTGGTGTGATACCCTTCGCGAACGCGGCCAAGGGCTCGCGAACACGAAGGGTAAATAGTGTGGCTTGGGTTTTTTTCTACGTGAACGCAGGGGTACGGGCGCGAACACGGAGCTATGGGGGGAACTGCTCTACGCGAACGCGACGCCCCTCTCGCGAACGCGTAGTATTATAGGGTGGGGTCTGGGGTCAGGTAGGTTGTTCTTCCCGAAAGCGGGTAGAGGCACGCGAACGCGGAAGGTTAGGGAGTCAGACCTACGCGAACGCGGCCCTGGTTCCGGGAACGCATAAGTCCCAGCTGCCAACCCTTCGCGAACGCGGCCAGTGGCCCGCGAACGCGAAGGGTAAATCCCTCCAGTGATTTTAATAACCCAAAAACAGAACCATCTCGGGATTCTTTCCATTTTACACTTCTATTTTCTTCCCCAAGCCTCCAGAACCGAGAATCAAGCTCCCCAACCTCCATAACTCCCTAGGTAAGTATTGTTAACATCATTTCCTCTTATTTTCATCAACTAATCACTAGATTCTAGGCCAACAATCATGGAATCAAAGTAGGAATTAGGGATTTTAGGTAGAGTTGGGTTTTTGAAAATCTTGGGTGATTCAACCTCAATTTGGGGTCGAATCTTAAAACAAATTCTATATTCTAACTCGTGGGGTTATGGGTGATCGGGTTTTGGTCCGAGCCTCGTGTTTGGACCAAGCGGGCCCGGGGTCAAATTTTGGAATCTTAGGAAGAATGCTTTGAAATAAATAATTAGGCTATGGGTTTGATTTATTGAGCCATTATTGATATACTTGGGTTGATTATGTCTAGATAATACCATTCCGGAGTCGGATTCTAAAGGAAAGCCTGTGATTGAGGCTTGACTTGCATTTTCGGAGCCGAGGTAAGTGTTTGGCCTAACCTTAGATTGAGGGATTAGGTATAGAGTCTTATTTTCTATGTGTAATTCATGTCCAACGTATAGGCGTGGTGACGAGTGCCTATATGTTGCGGTCAAGAATGCCCGTGAGTCAATTGTGATGAAACTTACGGTGTTCTTGATATTCTCCGCACTATGAGTAATTGATGAGTTAAAGGTGATACCTTGATGTTGTTTCATGACGTGGAAAAGTTATTGAGTTTCTTGTTTTAGTCGAGGCTTACACTGTTGAAATTGTAATTCTGATGCGAAGTTGGTTATAGCTGAGACCCTCGTCGGCCATTGTTGAGTTGTAAAATGTTTTCTCCTTGCCGGGACAATAGAATTGTATTGAATACTTCCATGCACTTGAGAATTCGTACTGTTGACTTTCACATTATTGTTGTTTGTTTTATATTTGTCGCACGAGGGGACATTTCGTGCCGAGTGATTGTGAGGCTATGCACGAGGGGACATTCCATGCCGAGTGTTATTTTATATGCACGAGGGGACATTCTGTGCCGGGTGATTGTGAGGCTATGCCCGAGGGGACATTCCGTGCCGAGTGTTATTTTATATGCACTTCAGGGGACATTCCGTGCCGAGTGTTATTTTATATGCACGAGGGGACATTCCGTGCCGAGTGATTGTGAGGTTATGCACGAGGGGTCATGCTGTGCCTTTTGTTGTTCATTATCTATTTTGAGAAGTTAAATTCCTGCCTTTCAGTTATTACCCTGTTCTACCGTACTAGAATTTTTTTTTTGCCCCTTTGACCCCCAGCATGTTCTCCCCCTATCTCTCTTACTTGCTTATTTCCGTCAATATTCTCCTGTTATTATATAGAATTGCACAGGTACATATATTGTTGTCGGTCCTAGCCTCGTCACTACTTCGCCGAGGTTAGGCTTGGCACTTACTAAGTACATGGGGTCGGTTGTACTGATTCTACACCTGCACTTCTTTATGTTGTGCAGTTTTCGCAGCCGGACCTGGTGATCACTGACGGTCGGAGCATCTCATCAGTTCATTCAGGAGACATCGAGGTAGACCCACAGACGTTCGTGGGCCTTGGCGTCACCTTCTACTCTTCACTTTCAGCTCTGTCTTACTTTATATTTCAAAGGCAGTCCTATGTACTTATTTTCAGACCTTTGTTTTCAGTAATCTCTTAGACAGTTCGTGAGTATGTGACACCAGTTCTGGGATTTGTATATGGGTTTTACTTCGAAATTGCTATGTATTTTTGGCTATTTGTTAACCTTCATATTGTTGACCATCGATGCTTTAGTTGTCTTATCTGTGTTAGTTGTTAATGAATTTTATCTAGTTCAAACATTGGCTTGTCTAGCGGGTTCAACATTAGACGCAGTCATGGCCCGAAGGTGGGATTTCGGGTCGTGACAAAGACAAATAAAACTCCTATCCACCTAGGGAGGTGGAATGCCAAGTATAGGAAAACTCCCCGCACATGACAAGGACATAGTCCACGATTCTAGAAGTCGAGTGTGTAAAGGCAACGTAACCCAATAAGACAATATAAAATAATCATGGAAGGTTCGCAGATGTTCATAATGAGTTCTTCATGGATTCGGACTTGGGAAGTACCCAGGTGCTAATAAAAGACAGGAAAAAAAATGAGAAGTAGCCGTCGTGCTATGATAACCCCCAAAGGTGCGTTTGGTCTTGACGGAGAGCCTGTTAATGGTTCTTATGGGTTAGGAAGTATTATAGTGACACGTAGAAGGACACGTTCTCTCATGGTTATCAAACATGTATTAAGAAACTGGCACAATGAATTCACTAACTAAGGAACACAATTAACATATGTTGTGGAGGTGTAAAGAGAAAATAAACATTTTTTATGAGCTGGACATGCCTCTGCTATATTAACTCCCATTTGCAATACAAGACCACGTCACGGGCAACCACAATACTAGGAACAAAGTGAGATTCTTGCTACAGGATGTCCCAAGTGGACAAGAAAGTTATACTAAGATGGCGACACAAGATCTTCCTATGACGGAGATTTGAGGATCTCAATTTTCATAGAGACTTTATGCACACGGTGACCATTTCAATTGACATGCACTCATATGATAGATGTTAAGGTATGCCTTATGTTACTAGACAGTGGGAATGTTTCATGATGATATTCGCAAGAGAGTAGAGTGACTATTCAAACCATAGAAGCCATATACACTAGTGAGAAAAAGAGTGACTCGAGAAGGATCGCAACACTGGGATGCTTTACGTGGAACTTGACACCACATAGGTAAACTTTACAACGGTGCATGTATAGGCACAAGCGAGCAGATGTTGTCCATTTAAATAAAAAAGATTATGTAAGAAATTCATCGGGTATAGTCCCTTGTTGAGAATTTAGGAAGGCAAGTGGGAGGTAGTAATCCTAGAGTTATAACTCCATTCAAGACATATTTATAGAATTTAATTCCACAAGAGGATGTAAATAAGAGAATTTGTGATAGAGTGGATTCACGAATAATGTGTATCGTTTAAAGAGTAGGTGCACGCAATATTTTGTGATTCAACATCTTGTTAAAACCATGTTTTGTGAGAACTCTTAAATATGGATGTACATATACAACAAGCAAAATATTTGTGTTGTTCATAATGATGTACCAAGGAGCGACTTACTTGGTGACTTTAGGTTGATAGGGCAATAACTTAATCGATACCCCTCGACTCCACATCCCTAACATACGTTGGTAACACACTGATATACTACATGATCTGGTGGTGCAGTGACATTAATAGGAACAAGGGTACTCCCCTTAGAAACAAGTTCTACCAATCCCTCCATGGCTCGATACTATCTCCTAACAAACTCTTGGGCAATCTCCCTCAGATTTAATGGTGGGGTCATTCCCTCCTTATTGCTTCAAACTCGTGGATTATGGTATCAAGATTACTCATCTGGAGAATAATACATAGCAAAGGAATTAGCTCCCTATCTTGAGCTCTACCGCACGGTTTGGAGTATCAAAGAAGGGTGAAATTCCTAAATCTCCGAATAGCCTCAAAATTATAGATGTGGTCGACAACACACCGATAAGGACTCTACTATACACGGCTCTGAGACATCCTACGACATTTTAAAACCTTAGGCTCTGATACCAAGTTTGTCACGCCCCAAAACCAAGGAGCGCAACCGGCGCTCAACCGAGTATACCCGACTGAGCAAGCCTGTTAGGTTTCATTCTACCCAAACAATTTTATGAATAAATAGGAGATAAATTCTATCAATCATACTTTATAAATATTTCATTAACTTTCATCCTTGTTTTCATTAGCAGTTTCAACCATAATATCTACAATATTACAATTTTTTTTATAGATATGATTAAAAACATATTTTCCAGACACTAATATTTCTAGTTTAATTCCAATACCCGACACCACCCACAACCTGTCTACGGAGCCTCTAAATACAATTGAAGAGTAATATGGAAGTGCCAGCAACAAGGCCCCGGCTATACCTCAAATGAATAATACATAATAACCAAATGACACAGGACCCTGAAATGAAGTGGGAATCACCAAGTTAGCTGGGAGGAACATACCGCTATCTCTGATCGTTGTCGCCTATTGTGAAAACACATGCATCCATTAAAGATGCAGCGTCCCCAGCTAAAGGGACGTTAGTACTGTCGAATAGTACTAGTATGTAAGCTAAAAATCATCTTTCAAAATAGAATAATCATACAATAAGAAGGAAGCCATAGAAACAATCAATTCACAATAATTAACATCTAAATACCCAAGTGAAACCTAACGATATTCAACTTACGGAAGTAACACACATCTCCCTATAAAGATCAATAATGCAATAAGAAGAATTCCAGAATTCAATGAGAAACATTAGCACCATCACAACATCAATTAATAAATCACCCAAGATTTCAAGTGAATCATTTAAACAGGTAGGAAGGCAGTCATGGAAATCACATAGTATTTCACAAGAAGAGAGAATCACAAGTAGGGGTCACATAGTTTCTTATTCCGTCTTTCCATCCTTTTGATTAACAGTCTCTTATTGCCAAGTGCCACGATTTATAATGCCACCGTGTTATTTTACACGGAGTCCAGTCTCGGCCCGACCGGATAAGCCATCCCAAGTGAGACATCACCAACATCATAATTTGTATTCATATTTCCGATGTAAATGCCAACATGTGTACAACATGGAGTCCGATCTCGGCCCGATCGGCTAAGCCATCTCACTTGGAACAGTGAGACATAACCAACATCTTGATTTATATTCATATTCCTGATGTAAATGCCACCATGAGTACAACATTGAGTCCGATCTCGGCCCGATCGGCTAAGCCATCTCACATGAAATAGTGAGAGATAACCAACATCATAATTTCGATGCAAATACCACCATGTGTACTTCATGGAGTCCGATCTCGGCCCTATCGTCTAAGACATCTCACTTTGGGACATAACCATTTTATTCATTTACTCAATTCGCATTTCATTTCCATCATTTATCACACAGTCCATGGCACTTGGACACATTTAACAATTCAAGTCAGATTCCCTCTTTAACCGTTCAATAGAATCGTCCTTCATATTAACAAGAACCAGCATATAATGAATTGTATACATAATAAAAGGAGCATGAAGAATCATAATTCACATTTTCAAGTAGCATGGTAACACATAGAACAATTTGGGAACAGAAACCTTTCAACATAGCACATTAAGCAATCAATTCCATATGATCAAGTAAGGTACTCATACCAAGTATTCAAACACCAATGATTCGATTCTAAGAAGAATGGAGTCAGCCATACATATCTCAAAGAGCTTTTAGGCGAATTCCACATTCTAGAAGTTATCTTAAACAGTTGAGTCGAGGCTCATTTCGTAATTTGTTTAATATATTTTCTCATTTCATAGGCATCACTAGGCACAATTATAGATGTTATCCACACTCTATTTCCCTAGTTCATTTAATTCATTTTCAAATATCTTTATAGTTCATCATCAACTAGGCACAATCAATCAAGACATTTAATACACATACGAGCAATTAGGAGTATTTAACATATCGAGTTTTCCTCACCTATTTGGTATACCAATTTACATTTAAAGTACAACTCAAAGCCATACCATTTTTAATAAGCAACCCATACTTTAAACATCTATCGTTCAATGTAAGGTTCGTCCGACATAGTCATGTTTATGAGTTTATAAGGTATAACCCGGAATGTAAAAATAAGGAATTTGAACCGATCATACTTAAACTTACGGAAACATTATGGAATTCAATTCCGAGAGATAAAATTTAGCCCACATACCTGGTTGAGCTTTCCTTAAGTTACTACAACGTTCCGTAAATCCTAGCAATGCCAATCTCAAGGATGAACACCTAGTGTGTTTTCCTTGTTAACCTTCAAAGATTTGAGTAACAATTGAAAAATGATGTAATGGAGATCACTTTCTCACTCTAGGTCTCCCTCTCTCACTCTAAAGAATTAGATTTTTGCTCAAAAATGACTCATTGCGTGTATTAAATGAAGTTGGGTCGGGTTATAAAGATAGAAGAATGGATAGTCCAAGTTTCCGGACCAGGCTACAGAACTGGCGTCACTTGGCTAAAGCCTGGCTATAGCCTGGTCTAGCCTGGCCTCGCCAGCCTAAAGCCTGGTCCAGCCTGGTCTAGCTGCGATAAAACGTTTCAACTCCCCGGCGCATTGTTCAACCCAAAACTCCAAAATTACAATGTATTAACTTACCTTGACACCACAAAACCTTAAATTACATAGTGAAGTTTTTCGGGGCCTTACATTTATATGGCATGATTTTGGATTCTTTGCCTTAATTAAACCACCTATTGTGACCGTTCACTAATTACCCCAAATTAAGGGGTCTATGTCGGACTCCCTCATGGAAACTGATTATGTGATTATTTGATTGCCCTTAATTGATTGAATTCCGATTCTCTTTAACTTTTTTGTTCTACTCCCTAAGTTTTATATATACACGCTTATTCTACCTCTCAAACATACGCACAGTATTTCAAAAACACACACACACAAACTTTCTCTCATCTCTCCTTCTGCTACTTGTGCTCATCGCTTGTCTAGCCCGCTGAAAGCCAAGGCTAGACTGTGGAATTCTACCTACTTTACTTTTTGCTCCTAATGCCATTCCTTCTAATGTAAAGTTTAAATTTGTGTGCTCCTTGTTGCTCCATAGCTGTTAAATTCATGTCTCTTTCTGCACTAGTTTAACTGCTTATGTACTTAATTGTTCTTTCCTGTTTGCTGCTCTGATCGGTATGCTTAACTTTCACCCTCTCTTGTTCAGTATTTTAATCAGCATGTCTATTCTTTTTGCGTATTCAATATGGTTTTAAAACAGCCTGCCTACTTTGTGTCTTCCCTGTCCTGTAACCCCAACTAGTATAGCTACTTTGTGTGATTGAATTTCTGCGGCTCTTTCTATATTACTCAGCATGACTACCTATATATCCAGACCTATGTATCATTATGCTTAACCAACATGCTTATTGCAATGTTTAAATCCTAGGCCTTCTTGTCTCTTGTCTTAAGTAGCATGCTTACTCTATCACTAAGTATGATTGTAAGATTTGAGTGATTCATGTTTAGACATTAAATCAGTATGCCTTAGTTAATTCATGTCTGCTCTGTGTCCCTATTAACTAGCATGACTGCCTTCACCCTTCTTCTTATGTGCTTCTGTTTCAAACATCTTGTGTTCCCAACCCCTACTCCTTTTGTGTAACTGTTTGTTCACCAAAAACTAATTAGCAGAAGTTTAATCAGGGCAATGTGATGATTTTATGACTATGTTGTTGTTTGCTGAACCTTCATTTCCCTCAAAATGTTTTCAACATATTTTTCACTCCTAAAATGTTTCTCTAAAACTATTGCTACTCCTAAAGTATTTTCACTCCTAAAGATGGTACCTTTATATTGTTTTCCAAAAGTCATCTCAACTATGTCAAGAACTCTCACTTCTACTCTTAGATTACTTAAGTTCTGCCCCTCCAGTGTGTGTACTGCCTAGGAATCCAGGAGATTCCTCCGAACTATGGCACACTGGGGCTGGCCCATCCACACTACACCTAACCACTTCTCCATTTAAAGGGATCTTGGCGTGAGCATTGCCCGGGATCCCTGAGACCCTTGGGAACTTTGACCTACCAGGATACTCCTATTGGACACTATGAGACTATGGCATCTTTGACTATTTGAAGGCCTGGTATATCCAGGATCTATGGGCCTATTCAGGCACCCTATAGCATAACTTTTATTTATTATGTAATTCATTTATTTATGGTATGTAATAATAATCCTTGTAAACAGATATTGGGAAAATTAGTAAAAGGGGAGGGATTTTATATAATATTTGCGGGGAAACCGGGTAGAAATCATGCCTTTAAGTTTATTATGTTTGCTTGCATTAAAAATCATGCCTTAGGTTTATTATGTTTAATTGCATTAGAAATCATGCCTTAGGTTTATTATGTTTACTTGTTTTAGAAATCATGCATTTAGGATTGTTTGGCATACTAGTACACATATTATGTTATTTGTTACGAAATTCTGCTTCTGCATAATCATGACAACCTAGAAAGTTTGTTATTAGTTACTGCTGTAATTCTCCCTAACAAAAATGTCCATTCTTTATGTGCATTAGAAACCCTACTTTAGTACTGTTATTGTATTCACTTTAGAACCATGTTTGCATCACGTAAAATAAGAAACTACCATGTCTCTGAGAGTGTTTAAAAGCAATCCCAACATTTAGATATCACGTTATAGGGATAAGTGTGTATGAAACCATTTTCGTAATATTCGGCACCTAGACAGGCATGTTTATAGGACATAATCAATTCAAACCGTTTGTTTTAAATCGATTTCTATAATCCTGATTGCATTTAGACAACATGTTCATAGGGCATCACAGATCCACACCTAGGAAGGCCTGTAGGTAATTAAGATCTTATTAAAAATAGTGAACTATGTTGTGCTTATTTGTGAACTACCCAGATTCAACAGATCCTAAAATCAGTAGGCAAACTGATTAGGTTTCTATCGCTTCGTCTTAACATAATGTTTCATATATTCTGTTTACCTATCTAGACATCCTTCTCTAGGGCCTTTCTGAAACATCTGAAATCTTGTTGTTTGAGACATGCTAATTATTTGTTTATTTGTGGAGGTAAACGTGAGCCCTTTAATTGTTCTTTTACTTGATAGTCCTATATGTTGTTTGTTGTCGCTTAGATTTTCTCCTTTAAACAACTTAGGAGAGTCTAGAACTGCCTAAATTAGAGGTCCTAAACACCTTCGGGACCACAAGGAAGGGACGGGTAATGCAAGCATACAGTTCGTTAATCAAATATCGCTCATATAACCACTAAAGGGAGGGTAATTGGGTAGTAAGAGGATATGATGACCTGTGCGCTAATGCCACATGTAACCCCTCTAGTTGAGGAAGGTTTACCAGGTATAGTACAGATGTGATCCTATAGGTACACTTAGGACTTCCCTTTTTTTTTTATACATATGTGTGCTTAGACTGTTTTATTTGTTAAATGACTAATTCACAAAATAAGTTTGGTCGGGACCCATCGTTGTGGACCTCGAGGGGTTCCTAATACCTTTACCTCAAGGTAATTTCAAGCCCTTACCCAATCTCTGGTAACACAAACCATTTTTTATGGGTTATTTGCAATAGGTGCCCTAACGCACCTTAAATCCGTTAGGTGGCGACTCTTCAACGTTTGTACCCTTTTCCCAAAAGGAAACGAGTTGTTCCAATGAATGTCAAAACCTTGACTTCTGCTGCAAAGAGGAAAAAAGGGGGCGCGACAGTTGTCACTTCCATTTCGAACGGAGTTGATGTGGCGAACTCAACTTCGACTGGTGGCTGTATCTGTACCACAATAGGAGTGAGTGTGACTGCAGGTTTCTTAGGATCATCCCCTTCTCGAATGAGCCCAATTAACACTTCAGGATCTCATTTTTCATCAGCCTGTATCACATTTACTCATTAACCCCTATGATCCGAAAGGGGTTTGTTGCGGACATTGGGTGCGACTTTCTTTGCTTGTATGACCTTGGTATCAATCAGTGTCTGAATCTTGTATTTCAAAGTGCAGCATTCATTGATGGTATGTCCCTTCATGCCGAAATAGTATGCACATGTTTTGATTGGATTGACCCATTGAGAGGAGTTTTCCATGGTAACAACGGGAATAAGGGTAACATGTCTGGCAACTTTCAGTCTTTCGTATAATTGGTCGATGGGTTCAGCAATAGGTGTGTATTGTCTGGGTGGCATGCTGTCAAAGTTAGGTCTGGGTTTTTGATAGTTTTGGCGGGCTGGCGGTGAGTGATAATAGGCAGGATGAGTGTTATAAGTGTGGTAGGTAGTAGCGGGTTGCGGATATTTAGGAGGTGAAGGTTGATATGTGGGTGGAGGTGTTTGGAATATGATTGGAGATTTTGGACCTTGGGCTACCACCATGGACCCTACTTATTTCTTCTTTGATATATCCTCTGACTGCAATGCTTTGTTCGTAGCCTGCAATGCCTCAAAATTTGTCACCATCCCGCTTTTGATTCCTTCTTCAACCCCTTCCCTAAGTTTGATGATGTCGGAGAATTTGTGATTTTTTATGAACATTAGCCTTTCATAGTATTGTGGATCCTGGGCCCGGACGAAGAATTTGTTCATCTGTTCTTCTTCCAATGCCAGTCTTACCTTTGCAGCTTCTGACCTCCATCGAATAGCATACTCGCGGAAAGTCTCCATTTGTTTCTTCTTGAGGTTCCGTATATAGAAGGCGTCCGGCGCATTCTCTGTATTAAACCTAAATCAGTCCATGAAGTTCGATGCCTTGCTTACTCAATTAACCCACTTTCTGGGATTTTGACTGATGTACCAAGATAAGGCGTGTCCGGTGAGACTTCTCATGAACAGTTTCATGAGAATCCTTTCATCCTTCCCAGCTCGCATGAGCTTGTCAAAGTACGTTCTTAAATGCACCTTAGAGTCACATGTTCCGTCAAACATCTCGAACTTAGGGGGTTTGCAACCCTCCGACAATTTTAGGTCTGGATGAATACATAGATCTTCATAATTCAAACCTTCAATACCTTTACCTCCTTCGACACCCTGGACTTGACTTGTGAGCCTTTTGAGTTCCTCTGCCATATTATTCATGAGAAGGTCCTTCTCGGTGGATTCTAGTGTGTATGGGGTTGGTTCAGTGGAGTGAGGTAAGGTTTCCACGTATATGGGGTTGTTTTGGTGGATACCAAGGGTCTGAGTATAGTGGTGATCATTAGTTGAATTTTGATGATCGGGAAAAGGTTGTGGGGTGTTTTGTAGAGTATGGTAGGTAGTGGTTTGCGGGTACTGAGTCGGAAGATGTTTGTGTTGAGGAGGTGTTGATACTGGTGGAGGATTAGGATTTTGGGGAGGTGTTGCGTATTGATGGGGTGCGAGAAGATTTTATGGATGTTGATTCGGTGTTTTTTGAGGGGCTGTTGGTTTCTGGGTGTTTTGCTAGTTAATATTTGGGACGTTTAGGGTGAGGGAGAGGTTTGCCATGTTGTGGACTGGTCAAGTTCTCCTTGCAATTCCAGTATTTTTTGCTCCAATGGTAAAACCAGATCGTTCTGTGCCGGAGTACTCCGACCGTCTGAAGTTTCAACATTCTCTACATGCGCAACATTTTCTTTCTGGATACCACTCATATCATCCATCTTAGCCTTTCCCTTACTTTTCTGGATCACTTGGAGAAGGAGGAGGTGGAGGGCCTCTAGATTTGGTATGGTATGATTATAATGCAAGTATGTGCGAACCAACCTTAGGGGATGGGGATAATCAAAATAAAATAAAAAACAAAAAACGTAAACAATTCAGCAGGGGTTTTGAAAAGATATTTGCATTATTTAAATATGTATTACGGAATTATAAATTTGCGTCCTAATTTGGGGACCTCGTTGTGCCCGAGGTAGGCCTAGCGACACGTAGATTTGGAGAAATTTAATGCAGATAATTGCCTAATTTCATTAATGTAATAAATAAGTCAAAACCTTCTAAAATGACAATAAATAAATGAGTCACTAATTGAGTTTGCCTTATTACATTCAAATTAAAAAATGGCTCTAGGAAAATCAAATAAACAATAATTCTAATCTACTTGTGTCACGACCCGAAATTCCACCTTCAGGACGTGATAGCGTCTAACGTTGAACCCGCTAGACAAGCCAACGTTTGAATTAAATTGACTTATTAACAATTAAATAACCAAAAATAACTAGAACAATTATAATAAAAATGCGGAAGTAAAACAAAATTCAAGAATTCAATAGAAGTCCTGTAATAATTTTACTTAAGTACAACCCAAGAAACCGGCGCCACAATCTCACGAACAGTCTAAGAGTTTACTAAATACAATGGTCTGAAATAAGTAGATACAACTGTCTTGGAACTAGTGAAATAAGACAAAAAAAGAGAAAAAAAGGGTAAGAGGTGACGCCAAGGCCTGCGGACGTCTGCAGAACTACCTCGGTGTCGCTGTGGACTGAAGGATACTCCCTCGCTCAGTGTCCACCGGGTCCAGCGCTGTAATCTGCACATCATAGAGAAGTGCAGGTGTAGCATCAGTACAACCGACCCCATGTACTGAGTAAGTGTCGAGCCTAACCTCGGCGAAGTAGTGACGAGGCTAGGACACGACAACAAATAACACATGTGCAGTTCAATAATATAACAGGAAGTAATGACAGGAAATAAACAAGTAATACAGCTACGGGGGAGAACATGCTGGGGATAAAGGGGCCACAACTGCTAAAACAACAGAACAAGATAATAATTGAAATGTAGAAATAACAGCAGGAATTTAACAGCTCGGAACCAGTAAATAAACAGAAAAAGGCACAGCATGTCCCCTCGTGCATAACCTCACAATCACTCGACACGGAATGTCCCTTCGTGCATAACCTCACAGTCACTCGGCACGGAATGTACCCTCGTGCATAAATAACAATCTCTCGGCACAGAATGTCCCCTCGTGTAATAATAGATAATCACTCGGCACAGAGTGTCCCCTCGTACAAAACCTCACAATCACTCGGCACGAAATGTCCCTTCGTGCATAACATAAATAAAAGCAATAATTAGACAGGAAAATACAACAATAGGAAACCCCAAATACACAGAAATATTCAACAGAGATTCTATCGTCCCAGCAAGGGACTCAGCTATAACCAATCTCACTCAGAGGTATAATTCACAATATAATCCTCAACCGAACGAATAATCAAATAACTTTCCACATCATGAAATACTCTCAATATATCACCTCCAGAATGATAAGAAATCCGTAACACATAGAATATCAAAGAACACAATGAAAATTATCAAGTTCGACTCACGGGCATGCTTGACCACAACATATAGGTACCCGTCACCTCACCTATACGTTGGACATGGATTAACACATAGAAAATAAGACTCTATACCTATTCCCTCAAGCTAAGGTTAGGCCAAACACTTACCTCGGCTCTAAGAATGCAAATCAAGCCTCTAACACTGCTTTTCCTATCGAATCCGACTCCGAAACAATCGTACCTATACATAATCGACTCAATAATATCAATAATTATTCAACAATTCAATTCTAAAGCCTAATTATAGATATCCCAACATTCTTCCAAAAATTCAAAAATTCGACCCCGGGCCCACTTGGTCCAAACATGAGGTTCGGACCAAAACCCGATCACCCATTCCCTCACGAGCCCTAATATACAATTTGTTTTGAAATCCGACCCCAAAACGAGGTTGAATTCCCAAAAATTCAAAAAGCCCTAACTCTACCCAAATCCCCAATTTCTACCCTTTAATTCCATGTTTTTAGGCCTAGAATCTAATAATTATTGATGAATATGGAAGAAAATAGAGTTAAGATCACTTACCTATGAAGCTATGGTGAAAGAGGTGCTCCAAAATCGCCTAACAGGGTTGGGGAAGATGAAGTTTTGAGAAAAATGGGTTAAGTCCCGAAACTATTCTGTTTTTGACACTTGAAATAACTGGGCAAAAATGACCTATGCGATCGCGGAAAAAGGGCTATGATCGCATAGAGGACTGCCTATTAAGCTTCGCGATCGCGGACCTTCTATTGCGATCGCACAGAATTCCCTAGCCCCAACATTGCGATCGCGGAGGTACAAGTGAGGTCGCACAAAACAACAGACCAGCCCCCCCACCAGCTCTCCTAACTTTGTGTGAACGCAGACCCACCATTGNCCCCCCCCCCCCCCACGCAATGCTATGCGATCGCGGAGACACTTATGCGATCGCATAGTATTAAATCCCAGACACCAGAAAACAGCATAAGACATCAGATTTTTCACTAGTTTAGCATCCCGACACCTACCCAAAACTCGCTCGAGCCCTCGGAGCTCAAAGACAAATATACACACGACCTCATAAACCTCCTACGGACTTATTCGAGCAATCAAAACACCAAAATAACATCGTAAACATCGAAATAAACCTCAAAATCCATAGAAAATTCTCAAAACTTCATAACATTCAAATTCTCCATTTTTAGTCCGAATCACGTCAAACTACGTCTGTTTCTTACCAAATTTCACAAGTAGCACATAATAAACATATTGAACTTGTTCCGGGCTCCGAAATCACAATACGAGCCCGATAACACAGGCTTCACATAGATTCTCATTTTAAAAAACCTTTGTATTTTTCAGAAAAAAATATTCTTTAAAATTAATTTCTCGGAATTGGGACCTCGGAATTCGATTCTGGGCATATGCCCAAGTCCCATATTTTTCTACGGACCATCCGGGACCATCACATCACGGGTCCGGGTCCGTTTACCAAAAATGTTGACTAAAGTCAACTTTATTCAATTAATTATCATAAATTCAATATTTATTCAATTTTCCACATAAAGGCTTCCTGGCTACGCGCCCGGGGCTGCGCACGCACATCGAGGTGAGATAAATGGAGGCTTTCAGGGCATCAGATCACATATTAAGTTAAAATTACACGGGATGGCCTTTTGAGTCATCACAATCCCTTGCGATCACATAGAGTAACTAATCCCCCCCTACGCAATGTTATGCGATCGCGGAGACACTTATGCGATCGCATAGTATTAAATCCCAGACATCATAAAACAGTATAAGACATCAGATTTTTCACTAGTTTAGCACCTCGACATCTACCCGAAACTCGCCCGAGCCCTCGGGCTCAAATCCAAATATACACACGGCGTCATAAACCTCCTACGGACTTATTCGAGCAATCAAAACACCAAAATAACATCGTAAACATCGAATTAAACCTCAAAATCCATAGAAAATTCTCAAAACTTCATAACATTCAAATTCTCCATTTTTTGTCCGAATCACGTCAAACTATGTTCGTTTCTTACCAAATTTCACAGGTAGAACATAATAAACATATTGAACTTGTTCCGGGCTCCGGAATCACAATACGGTCACGATAACACAGGCTTCACATAGATTCTCTTTTTCAAAAAACCGTTATATTTTTCAGAAAACAATTTTCTTTAAAAATTCATTTCTCGGACTTGGGACCTCGGAATTCGATTCCGGGCATACGCCCAAGTCCCATATTTTCCTACGGACCCTCCGGGACCGTCACATCACGGGTCCAGGTCTGTTTACCAAAAACGTTGACTAAAGTCAACTTTATTCAATTAATTATCATAAATTCAACATTTATTCAATTTTCCACATAAAGGCTTCCAGGCTACACGCCGGGAGATGTGCACACATATCGAGGTGAGAAAAAAGGAGGCTTTCAGGGGCTTGGAACACAAATTAAGTTAAAATTACACGGGATGACCTTTTGAGTCATCACAATCCCTTGCGATCGCATAGAGTAACTAATCCCCCCCCCCCTAAGCAATGCTATGCGATCGCGGAGACACTTATGCGATCGCTAAGTATTAAATCTCAAACACCAGAAAATAGCATAAGACATCAGAGTTTTCACTAGTTTAGCACCCCGACACCTACCCGAAACTCGCCCGAGCCCTCGGTGCTCAAATCCAAATATACACATGACCTCATAAACCTGCTACGGACTTATTCGAGCAATCAAAACACCAAAATATTATTGTAAGCATCGAATTAAACCTCAAAATCCATAGAAAATTCTCAAAACTTCATAACATTCAAATTCTCCATTTTTTGTCCAAATCACGTCAAACTATGTTCGTTTCTTACCAAATTCCACAGGTAGCACATAATAAACATATTGAACTTGTTTCGGGCTCCGGAATCACAATACGGTCACGATAACACAGGCTTCACATAGATTCTCTTTTTCAAAAAACCGTTATATTTTTCAGAAAACAATTTTCTTTAAAAATTCATTTCTCGGACTTGGGACCTCGGAATTCGATTCCGGGCATACGCCCAAGTCCCATATTTTCCTACGGACCCTCCGGGACCGTCACATCACGGGTCCAGGTCTGTTTACCAAAAACGTTGACTAAAGTCAACTTTATTCAATTAATTATCATAAATTCAACATTTATTCAATTTTCCACATAAAGGCTTCCAGGCTACACGCCGGGAGATGTGCACACATATCGAGGTGAGAAAAAAGGAGGCTTTCAGGGGCTTGGAACACAAATTAAGTTAAAATTACACGGGATGACCTTTTGAGTCATCACAATCCCTTGCGATCGCATAGAGTAACTAATCCCCCCCCCCCTAAGCAATGCTATGCGATCGCGGAGACACTTATGCGATCGCTAAGTATTAAATCTCAAACACCAGAAAACAGCATAAGACATCAGAGTTTTCACTAGTTTAGCACCCCGACACCTACCTGAAACTTGCTCGAGCCCTCGGTGCTCAAATCCAAATATACACATGACCTCATAAACCTGCTACGGACTTATTCGAGCAATCAAAACACCAAAATATTATTGTAAACATCGAATTAAACCTCAAAATCCATAGAAAATTCTCAAAACATCATAATATTCAAATTCTCCGATTTTAGTCCGAATCATGTCAAACTATGTTCGTTTCTTACCAAATTTCACAGGTAGCACATAATAAACATATTGAACCTGTTCCGGGCTCTGGAATCACAATACGGTCCCGATAACACAGGCTTCACATAGATTCTCATTTTAAAAAACCGTTATATTTTTCAAAAAACAATTTTCTTTAAAAATTCATTTCTCGGACTTGGGACCTCGGAATTCGATTCCGGGCATACGCCCAAGTCCCATATTTTCCTACGGACCCTCCGGAACCGTGATGTGACGGTCCCGGAGGGTCCGTAGAAAAATATCGGACTTGGGACCTCGGAATTCGATTCCGGGCATACGCCCAAGTCCCATATTTTCCTACGGACCCTCCGGGACCGTCACATCACGGTTCCGGGTCTGTTTATCAAAAAAAGTTGACTAAAGTCATCTTTATTCAATTAATTATCGTAAATTCAACATTTATTCAATTTTCCACATAAAGGCTTCCTGGCTACACGCCCGGGGCTGTGCACGCACATCGAGGTGAGAGAATGGAGGCTTTCAAGGCCTCGGATAAAATATTAAGTTAAAATTACATGGGATGACCTTTTGAGTCATCACAATCCCTTGCGATCGCATATAGTAACTAATCCCCCCTCTCCCCCTCTCCCCCCCTTACGCAATGCTATGCGATCGCGGAGACACTTATGCGATCGCATAGTATTAAATCCCAAACACAAGAAAACAGCTTAAGACATCAGATTTTTCACTAGTTTAGCACCCCGACACCTACCCGAAACTCGCCCGAGCCCTCGGGGCTCAAATCCAAATATACACATGACCTCATAAACCTCCTATGGACCTATTCGAGCAATTAAAACACCAAAATAACACGTAAACATAGAATTAAACCTCAAAATCCATAGAAAATTCTCAAAACTCCATAACATTCAAATTCTCCATTTTTAGTTCGAATCACGTCAAACTACGTCTGTTTCTTACCAAATTTCACAGGTAGCACATAATAAACATATTGAACCTGTTTCGGGAACCGGAATCACAATACGGTCTGGATAACACACGCTTCACATAGATTCTCATTTTCGAAAACCATTATATTTTTCAGAAAATAATTTACTTTAAAAATTCATTTCTCGGACTTGGGACATCGGAATTCAATTCTGGGCATACGTCCAAGTCCCATATTTTCCTACGGACCCTCCGGGACCGTCACATCACATGTCCGAGTATGTTTACAAAAAATGTTGACTAAAGTCAACTTTATTCAATTAATTATCATAAATTCAACATTTATTCAATTTTTCAAAAAAAAGGCTTCCCGGCTACGCGCCAGGGGCTGCGGACGCACATCGAGGTTAGATAAATGGAGGCTTTCAGGGCCTCGGAACACATATTAAGTTAAAATTATACGGGATGACCTTTTGGGTCATCACAATCCCTTGCGATCGCATAGAGTAACTAATCCCCCCTACGCAATGTTATGCGATCACGGAGACACTTATGCGATCGCATAGTATTAAATCCCAGATATCAGAAAACAGCATAAGACATCAGATTTTTCACTAGTTTAGCACCTCGACACCTACCCGAAACTCGCCCAACCCTCGGGGCTCGAATCCAAATATACATACGACCTCATAAACCTCCTACGGACTTATTCGAGCAATCAAAAAACAAAAATAACATTGTAAACATCGAATTAAACCTCAAAATCCATAGAAATTCTCAAAACATCATAACATTCAAATTCTCCATTTTTAGTTCGAATCACGTCAAATTATGTTCGTTTCTTACCAAATTTCACAGGTAGCACATAATAAACATATTGAACCTGTTTCGGGCTCCGGAATCACAATATGGTCCCGATAACACAGTCTTCACATAGATTCTCATTTTCAAAAACCGTTATATTTTTCAGAAAACAATTTTCTTTAAAAATTCATTTCTCGGAATTGGGACCTCGA
The DNA here is from genome assembly GCA_005239495.1 of Nicotiana undulata. Lineage (NCBI taxonomy): Eukaryota > Viridiplantae > Streptophyta > Magnoliopsida > Solanales > Solanaceae > Nicotiana > Nicotiana undulata. Next base: position 4,862 of record ML242584.1, on the reverse strand, counting down.
AATTCGATTCCGGGCATAGACCCTCCGGGACCGTCACATCACGGGTCCGGGTCCGCTTACCAAAAATATTGACTAAAGTCAACTATATTCAATTAATTATCATAAATTCAATTTTCCACATAAAGGCTTCCCGGCTACGCACTCGGGGCTACGCAGGCACATCGAGGTGAGATAAATGGTGGCTTTCAGAGCCTCGGAACACATAATAAGTTAAAGNAACACATATTAAGTTAAAATTACACGGGATGACCTTTTGAGTCATCACAATCCCTTGCGATCGCATAGTATTAAATCCCAAACACCAGAAAACAGCATAAGACATAAGATTTTTCACTAGTTTAGCACCCCCGAAACCTACCCGAAACTTGCCCGAGCCCTCGGGGCTCAAATCCAAATATACACACGACCTCATAAACCTCCTACGGACTTATTCGAGCAATAAAAACACCAAAATAACATCGTAAACATCGAATTAAACCTCAAAATCCATAGAAAATTCTCAAAACTTCATAACATTCAAATTCTCCATTTTTAGTCCGAATCACGTCAAACTACGTCTGTTTCTTAAAAAAATTCAGAGGTAGCACATAATAAACATATTTTACCTGTTCCAGGTTCTGGAATCACAATACGGTCCCGATAACACAGGGTTCACATAGATTCTCATTTTCAAAAACCATTATATTTTCAGAAAACAATTTACTTTAAAAATTCATTTCTCGGACTTGGGACCTCGGAATTCGATTCCGGGCTTACGCCCAAGTCCCATATTTTCCTACGGACCCTCCGGGACCGTCACACACGGGTCCGGGTATGTTTAACAAAAATGTTGACTAAAGTAAACTTTATAAAGTTAATTATCATAAATTCAACATTTATTCATTTTTTTTTAAAAAAGGCTTCCCGGCTACGCGCCGGGGGCTGCGGACGCACATCGAGTTGAGATAAATGGAGGCTTTCAGGGCCTCGGAACACATATTAAGTTAAAATTATACGGGATGACCTTTTGGGTCATCGCAATCCCTTGCGATCGCATAGAGTAAACTAATCCCCGCTACGCAATGTTATGCGATCACGGAAACACTTATGCGATCGCAAAGTATTAAATCCCAGACATCAGAAAACAACATAAGACATCAGATTTTTCACTAGTTTAGCACCTCGACACCTACCCGAAACTCGCCCGAGCCCTCGGGGCTCAAATCCAAATATACACACGACCTCATAAACCTCCTACGGACTTATTCGAGCAATAAAAACACCAAAATAACATCGTAAACATCGAATTAAACCTCAAAATCCATAGAAAATTCCCAAAACTTCATAACATTCAAATTCTCCATTTTTAGTCCGAATCACGTCAAATTATGTTCGTTTCTTACCAAATTTCACAGGTAGCACATAATAAACATATTGAACCTGTTCCGGGCTCCGGAATAACAATATGGTCCCGATAACACAGTCTTCACATAGATTCTCATTTTCAAAAACCGTTATATTTTTCAGAAAACAATTTTCTTTAAAAATTCATTTCTCGGACTTGGGACCTCGGAATTCGATTCCGGGCATACGCCCAAGTCCCATATTTTCCTACGGACCCTCCGGGACCATCACATCACGGGTCCGGATCTGTTTACCAAAAAAGTTGACTAAAGTCAACTTTATTCAATTAATTATCATAAATTCAACATTTATTCAATTTTTCAAAAAAAAAGGCTTCCCGGTTACGCGCCGGGGGCTGCGGACGCACATCGAGGTCAGATAAATGGAGGCTTTCAGGGCCTCGAAACACATATTAAGTTAAAATTAACGAGATGACCTTTTGGGTCATCACAATCCCTTGCGATCGCATAGAGTAACTAATCCCCCCTACGCAATGTTATGCGATCACGAAGACACTTATGCGATCGCATAGTATTAAATCCCATATATCAGAAAACAGCATAAGACATCAGATTTTTCACTACTTTAGCACCTCGACACCTACCCGAAACTCGCCCGACCCTCGGGGCTCAAATCCAAATATACACACGACCTCATAAACCTCCTACAGACTTATTCGAGCAATCAAAACACCAAAATAACATTGTAAACATCGAATTAAACCTCAAAATCCATAGAAATTCTCAAAACATCATAACATTCAAATTCTCCATTTTTTGTCCGAATCACGTCAAATTATGTTCGTTTCTTACCAAATTTCACAGGTAGCACATAATAAACATATTGAACCTGTTCCGGGCTCCGGAATAACAATATGGTCCCGATAACACAGTCTTCACATAGATTCTCATTTTCAAAAACCGTTATATTTTTCAGAAAACAATTTTCTTTAAAAATTCATTTCTCGGACTTGGGACCTCGAAATTCGATTCCGGGCATAGGCCCAAGTCCCATATTTTCCTACGGACCCTCCGGGACCGTCACATCACGGGTCCGGGTCCGTTTACCAAAAATATTGACTAAAGTAAACTATATTCAATTAATTATCATAAATTAAATTTTCCACATAAAGGCTTCCCGGCTACGCACTCGGGGCTACGCAGGCACATCGAGGTTAGATAAATGGAGGCTTTCAGAGCCTCGCAACACATATTAAGTTAAAATTACACGGGATGACCTTTTGAGTCATCACAATCCCTTGCGATCGCATAGTATTAAATCCCAAACACCAGAAAACAGCATAAGACATAAGATTTTTCACTAGTTTAGCACCCCCGAAACCTACCCGAAACTTGCCCGAGCCCTCGGGGCTCAAATCCAAATATACACACGACCTCATAAACCTCCTACGGACTTATTCGAGCAATAAAAACACCAAAATAACATCGTAAACATCGAATTAAACCTCAAAATCCATAGAAAATTCCCAAAACTTCATAACATTCAAATTCTCCATTTTTAGTCCGAATCACGTCAAATTATGTTCGTTTCTTACCAAATTTCACAGATAGCACATAATAAACATATTGAACCTGTTCCGGGCTCCGGAATAACAATATGGTCCCGATAACACAGACTTCACATAGATTCTCATTTTCAAAAACCGTTATATTTTTCAGAAAACAATTTTCTTTAAAAATTCATTTCTCGGACTTGGGACCTCGAAATTCGATTCCGGGCATAGGCCCAAGTCCCATATTTTCCTACGGACCCTCCGGGACCGTCACATCACGGGTCCGGGTCCGGGTCCGTTTACCAAAAATATTGACTAAAGTAAACTATATTCAATTAATTATCATAAATTAAATTTTCCACATAAAGGCTTCCCGGCTACGCACTCGGGGCTACGCAGGCACATCGAGGTTAGATAAATGGAGGATTTCAGAGCCTCGCAACACATATTAAGTTAAAATTACACGGGATGACCTTTTGAGTCATCACAATCCCTTGCGATCGCATAGTATTAAATCCCAAACACCAGAAAACAGCATAAGACATAAGATTTTTCACTAGTTTAGCACCCCCGAAACCTACCCGAAACTTGCCCGAGCCCTCGGGGCTCAAATCCAAATATACACACGACCTCATAAACCTCCTACGGACTTATTCGAGCAATAAAAACACCAAAATAACATCGTAAACATCGAATTAAACCTCAAAATCCATAGAAAATTCCCAAAACTTCATAACATTCAAATTCTCCATTTTTAGTCTGAATCACGTCAAACTACGTCTGTTTCTTACAAAATTTCACAGGTAGCACATAATAAACATATTTAACCTGTTCCGGGTTCTAGAATCACAATACGGTCCCGATAACAGAGGCTTCACATAGATTCTCATTTTCAAAAACCATTATATGTTCAGAAAACAATTTACTTTAAAAATTCATTTTTCGGACTTGGGACCTCGGAATTCGATTCCTGGCTTACGCCCAAGTCCCATATTTTCCTACGGATCCTCCGTTACCGTCACACACGGGTCCGGGTCTGATTAACAAAAATGTTGACTAAAGTAAACTTTATTCAATTAATTATCATAAATTCAACATTTATTCAATTTTTTTAAAAAAAGGCTTCCCGGCTACGCGCCGGGGGCTGCGCCACACATCGAGTTGAGATAAATGGAGGCTTTCAGGGCCTCGGAACACATATTAAGTTAAAATTATACGGGATGACCTTTTGGGTCATCGCAATCCCCTGCGTTCGCATAGAGTAAACTAATCCCCCCTACGCAAGTTTATGCGATCACGGAGACACATATGCGATCGCATAGTATTAAATCCCAGACATCAGAAAACAACATAAGACATCAGATTTTTCACTAGTTTAGCACCTTGACACCTACCCGAAACTCGCCTNACACGACCTCATAAACCTCCTACGGACTTATTCGAGCAACCAAAACACCAAAATAACATCGTAAACATCGAATTAAACCTCAAAATCCATAGAAAATTCTCAAAACTTCATAACATTCAAATTCGCCATTTTTTGTCCGAATCACGTCAAACTATGTTCGTTTCTTACCAAATTTCACAAGTAGCACATAATAAACATATTGAACCTGTTCCGGGCTAGGAATCACAATACGGGCACGATAACACAGGCTTCACATAGATTCTCTTTTTCAAAAAACCGTTATATTTTTCAGAAAACAATTTTCTTTAAAAATTCATTTCTCGGACTTGGGACCTCGGAATTTGATTCCGGGCATACGCCCAAGTCCCATATTTTCCTACGGACCCTCCGGGACCGTCACATCACGAGTCCGGGTCTATTTACCAAAAAAGTTGACTAAAGTCAACTTTATTCAATTAATTATCATAAATTCAACAATTATTCAATTTTTTTTTTAAAAGGCTTCCCGGCTACGCGCCGGGGGCTGCGGACGCACATCGAGGTGAGATAAATGGAGGC
>ML242582.1:809-25983 GCA_005239495.1 Nicotiana undulata | reverse complement strand
ATAGTTTCTTCAAGATAAATCTATCAAGATCCCGTCCCATAGTTAAAAATATATCATGCAGTATAGGGGGATCTCCTGTAATACGTTCATAGTCCAAAAATAAATATGCAGTGCTGGGGGATCTCTCGAAATACGTTCGTAGTCCCAAAGTAAATATGCAGTACATGGGGATCTCCTGGAATACGTCTGTAGTCCCAATTTAAATATGCAGTACAGGGGGATCTCCTGGAATACGTCCGTAGTCCCAATTTAAATATGCAGTACAGGGGGTCTCCCGGAATACGTCCGTAGTCCCAATTTAAACATACATGGGGATTTCCCGGAATACGTCCATAGTTCTAATTCAAATATGCAATGCAACCAACAGAGATAACAACTATAACACGACGAAAATATCGTACATCACCACAAAAAGTACAAAGCAACAAATGACAGAAATGTAGAGTACGACGAGTAAATCAATACAAGAACTTAAATCACAAGAACGCCAAAACATCACTCACAAGGAATAGCCACTGCAAAGCAATGCTAAGCGCAAGGAGAAACAACATAACGAGGGAAAACAAAATAAAATGTAGCATCGATTTCACAATTTTCAAATCAACAATAAGACGTCAACATAAGTCCGGTAATTCCAAATAAAGGCATGTCGACTAAGATATAGGTTATCTAAATTCCTTTTTAAGGTTAAAAAATTATAAGAGATTTTCAACAGTTCAAATAAGGGAAAGAAGCAAAAGCTAATTATAACTCTAATTACCGCTAAATAATTATAGGGTGAGATACTACTAATTCTAGTTAGATAGGCAGTTTATGAAAACTTTAGCATAATGTTAGAAGAGGTAAATTTTCAGTTAAGTCAATTAAGGTTGAATGAGCAATAAAGTGAATCTAAGAGCAAGTAAATTCTCATCTAAGCAAGTAGAGATGAAACTAGCAATCAGGAACTCAGTCATAATAATTACAACTACATACACGGAGAATATGAGGACATAAGGACCCTAAAAGGCCAACCATCCACAAATAAGTCTGAGCACGCACTCGTCACCTCGCGTACACGGACTGCAAACAACATAGAAGACTCAATCCTAATGGGTAATTCCCCCACACAAGGTTAGGCAAGATACATACCTCAAAGACGACAACCCGGTACTCTAAAATAGACTTCCTGGGTGAAAAAGCCTCCGGACGGCTCAAATCCAACTAGAACAACTTCAAAACACACATAAAACTTATAAGGAACTATTCTGGGTAATAAAATTTTGATCTTTACAAAAATCTAAAAATCGACCCCCAGGCCCGCACCTCGGAATCCGTCAAATTTTACTAAATCTAAATATACATTCCAATATGAGTTCAACCCTACAAAAATTATCAAATTTTCCGTACCATTTCGTCCCACAAATCATGAAATTTCGTTTTGAAAATTTTCTTCAAAAAACAACATTTTTCCCTAACTAAAAATACAATTTAAATAATAAAAACAAAGACTAATTCATGGAATATATTTAATTCTAATGTCACGACCCAAACCGATGGGCCGTGACGGGCACCCGGTACCTTACTCTACCGAGTACCAACATAACGTATCTTTTCATGTCATACTATCATAGATAACTGAGCTGGAAGGCTGTCGTGAGATAAGTAGAATATAACATGTGATACCAACTTATACATAAGACATACGAGCTTACAAGACCAAAATAACCATTTGTATACTGAACATAGGCCGATAAGGCCATACAATCTTTTACGTACATGACATCTGTCTACAAGTCTCTAAGAATACGTAATTTTCATAAAGGTCGGGACAGGGTCCCGCCATACCAAACGATACACGTCTAAATCATACTAACCAAACAAGCAACTCCGAAGCAAATTGAGCGCACCAACATCTTCCGCTGAGTTGATAGTCTACTTGGAGGTCTCTCGACCTATTTATCGGGACCTGCGGGCATGAAACGCAGCATCCCCAGGAAAAGGGGACGTTAGTAAGAATAATGTACTATGTATGTAAGGCACATAAATAAGTACATAACTGACATGGAAGAAATATAGAATAAATGACTCAACCTTTAGGTCTAGAAAACTTTGTAAATCATGAAATACTTATAGCGTCATGCATATGCGTATGAATATCATGTCGTGCATAGGTACATGTCTCATAACATCATCAGCCTCTGAGGACATCCCATCGTATCTTCTCGGCCACTGTGGGAAAATCATCAACGTATACCAGCTGATCAGGTGGTGGTGCGTATATAACGCCGTAACCTTTTCTCATATCCCATATGCATTATATATACATATATACGCGTATATAACGCCATATGGTCATGGTCAACGCACATGTATAAATGCATGAAATACATAAGAAATACGTTAATAAGATTTCTTGGAATGTCATAAAAAACAATATGCCTTTCGGATAAACTTTATCAAATACGTATTTTTCTGAGGCCCATGAACTAACAATATCAATAAATGCTATATAATTCAACCCCAATGCTTAATTATAGGTTTTCTATCATTCTTCCCAAAAAGTCAAAAATCGACCCTGGGCCCGCTTGGTCAAAACATGAAGTTCATACCAAAACCCGATCACCCATTCACCCACAAGCCCGGCTATGTAATTAGTTTCAGAATCCGGCCCCAAATCGAGGTATAAATTCCCAAATTTGTAAAATTCCTAATTTCTACCCTTAAAGAACAAGATTTAAACCTAGAACTCTAATGGGTGTTAATGGAAAATGAAGGAAATGATTTTAAGAACACGAACCTATAATTTGGTGATGAAATACCTCATCACAAATCGCCTAAGGTCGGATTCTATGGAAGGAGATATGAAAATATGGTCTTTTCCCATTTTTGCTACTGTTTTAAAACACTGCACAGACTTTCTTCGCGTTCGCGGAGCATTGGCCCTATTGGCCTTCGCACTCGCGAGACACTCTACGCTTTCGCAAAGGTGTACTCCCCCCTGACCTTCGCGTTCGCGAGCCCCTGGCCACGTTTGCATAGAGATTCAATCCCCCATCCCCCAGTTCCCAACCTAAGGCTGTGCGTTCGCGTATGACCAGACGCGTTCGAGTAAAGCACCCCTCCCAGTGCCCCGCGTTCGCATCCTGGTCTATGCCTTCGCATAGAATAAACCTAGGCCCCTTCCCCATTTACTCCTCGCGTTCGCGTGGGTTACCACGCGTTCGCATAGCATAAAAACACACACACTAGATTTTTCTAAGTCCGAAACACCCCGATACCTATCTGAAACTCACTCGAGCCCTCGGGGCTCCAAACCAAACATGCACACAACCCTAAAAACATCTTACAGACTTACTCGTGCGATCAAATTGCCAAAATAACATCTTAAACAACGAATTTAGCATTTAATCAAAGAAAAATCTCAAGAACTTTGAAAGTTCCTAATTTCACAACTACGAGTCCGAATCACGTCATATGACCTCCGTTTCTTACCAAATTTTACAGGCACCACTCAAATACTACAATACACCTGTACCGGGCTCCGGAACCAAAATATGGGCCCTATACCATCAATTTCAAATATAGCCAAATTTCCAAAAACTCTTATAATTTCAGTTAAACAATGTCTTTCAAAAATGTATTTCTCAGGTTTGGGACCTCAGAATTCAATTCCGGGCATACGCCCAAGTCTTATATTTTCCTACGGATCCTCCAGAACCGGCAAATCACGGGTCCGGGTCAGTTTACCTAAAATGTTAACAGAAGTCAACTTAAATTCAATTTTAAAGGCAAAATTATATTTTTTCTCAATTTTTCATATAAAAGCTTCCCAGATATACGCCCGGACTGTGCACGCAAAATGAGGTGAGACAAAAGGAGGTTTTCAAGACCTCGGAATCGAGTTTTGACTTTTAAAATAAGAGATGACCTTTTGGGTCGTCACATTATCCACCTCTAAAACAAACGTTCGTCCTCGAATGGACATAGAAAATTACCTGATTCGGGGAAAAGATGGGGATACCGGCTCCGCATATCGGACTCGAACTCCTAGGTAGCTGCCTCGGCAGGCTGACTCTCCACTGAACACGAACCGAAGGATAACTCTTCGATCTCAGCTGACGAACTTGCCGGTCTAGAATAGCTACCGGCTCCTCCTCATAGGTCAAGTCCTTGTCCAACTTGACACTGCTGAAGTCTAACACATTGGATGGATCGTCGTGATACTTCCGAAGCATAGACACATGGAACACAACTGATAAACTCGGTGGCAACGCAAGTCTGTAAGCCACCTCTCCCACTCTGTCAAGGATCTCAATAGGGCCAATGAACCTAGGGCTTAGCTTTCCCTTCTTCCCAAATCTCATCACGCCCTTCACGGGCGGCACCCGAAGCAACACTCGCTCGCCAACCATGAATGCTACATCACGAACTATGCAGTCGGCATAACTCTTCTGCCTGGACTGAGTTATACGAAGTTTATTCTGAAATATCTTAACCTTATCCAAGGAATCCAGTACTAAGTTTGTACCCAACAACCGTGCCTCTTCCGGCTCAAACCATCCCACCGACGACCACCACCGCCACCATAAAATGCCTCATAGGCTGCCGTCTGAATGCTCGACGGATAGCTGTTGTTGTAGGCAAACTCAGCTAATGGCAAGAACGGATCCCAAAAATCTCCAAAGTCAATAACACAGGCACGCATCATATCCTCCAAAATCTGAATAGTACGCTCGGACTGTCCGTCTGTCTAAGGATGAAATGTTGTGCTCAACTCGACCCGCGTGCCCAACTCACACTGAACTGCCCTCCATAAATGCGAGGTAAACTGCGTACCTCGGTCAAAAATAATGGACACGGGCACACCATGAAGATGAACAATCTCCTAGATATAGATCTCAACCAATCTCTTCGAAGAATAGGAAACTGCCACAGGAATAAAATGCGCTGACTTGGTCAGCCTATCCAGAATAACCCATACCACATTGAACTTCCTTTGAATCCGTGGGAGTCCAACAATGAAGTCCATGGTGATACGCTCCCACTTCCACTCAGGAATCTCAATCTTCTGAAGTAATCCACCAGGTCTCTGATGCTCGTACTTTACCTGTTGACAATTCAAACACCGAGCTATATACGCTACAATATCCTTTTTCATCCTCCTCCACCAATAATGCTTCCGCAAATCATGTTACATCTTTGCGGCGCCCGGATGAATGGAGTGCCGGGAACTATAGGCCTCCTCTAAAATCAACTCACGAAGTCCATCCACATTGGGCACACATATACGATTCTGCATCCGCAAAACTCCATCATCTCCAACTGTAACGTGCTTGTCACCATCGTGCTGCACCGTGTCCCTAAGGACAAGCAGATGAGGATCATCATACTATCGATCTCGGATACGATCAAATAATGGAGAACGAGCAACTGTATAAGCTAGAACATGGGCTTAGAAATTGGATAAAGCCTGAACATCCAAATCAAGAAATCTCTCCCAAACTGGAATATACGCAAAGCTATCCATACTGGCTGACTTCCTACTCAAAGCATCAGCCACCACATTGGCCATCCCAGGATGATACAAGATGGTGATGTCATAGTCTTTCAACAACTCCAACCATTTCCTCTGCCTCAACTTCAACTCTTTTTGCTTGAACAAGTATTGCAAACTCTTATGGTCCGTGAACACCTCACATGAAACGCCATACAGATAATGACTCCAAATCTTCAGCGCGTGAACAATGGCTGCTAGCTCCAAATCATGAACTAGATAATTCTTCTCGTGGATCTTCAACTGTCGTGAAGCATATGTAATAACCTTGCCATCCTGCATCAACACCGAACCAAGTCCAATACGAGATGCATCACAATACACAAAATATGGCCCTGAACATGTGGGCAAAACCAACACCGGTGCCGTACTCGAAGCTGTCTTGAGCTTCTGAAAGCTCACCTCACACTCATCTGACCACCTAAATTGGGCACCCTTCTGGTTCAACGTGGTCATCAGGGCTACAATAGACGAAAACCCTTCCACGAACCGACAGTAGTAGCTTGCCAAACCAAAGAAACTTTGGATCTATGTGGCTGATGTGGGTTTAGGGCAATCCTTGACCGCCGAAATCTTCTTAGGATCCACCTGAATACCCGCTGCAGATACAACATGACCGAGGAATGCAACTGAAATCAACCAAAACTCACATTTCGTAAACTTAGCATATAACTGACTGTCCCTCAGAGTCTGGAGAATGACTCAAAGTTGCTGCTCATGCTCCTCCCATCTGCGGGAATAAATCAGAATATCATCAATGAAGACAATCACGAAGGAATCCAAATAAGGCCTGAACACTCTGTTCATCAAGTCCAAGAAAGCTGCTGGGGAATTTGTCAACCCGAATGACATCACTAAGAACTCATAATGCCCGTACGGAGTGCGAAAAGTTATCTTAGGGACATCGGATGCCCTAATCCTCAAATGATCATAGCCAGATCTCAAATCAATCTTCGAAAATACCTTGGCACCCTGAAGGTGATCAAAGAAGTCATCAATCCTCGGCAATGGATACTTGTTCTTGATAGTACCTTCTTCAACTGCCGATAATCTATGCATATCCTCATCGATCCATCCTTCTTCTTAACAAATAACACCGGCTCACCCCAAGGCGAGACACTAGGCCCAACAAAGCCTTTATCAAGCAAATCCTGCAACTGTTCTTTCAATTCCTTAAACTCTAGTGGGGCCATACAATATGGGGGGGGGGGGGGGGGGGGGGGGGGGGGAGGGGGAGGGGTAGAAATGGGCTGAGTGCCCGGAGCCAAATAAATGCAAAATCCAATATCCCTGTCGGGTGGCATACCCGACAAGTTTGCAGGAAACAACTCTGGAAGCTCACGTACAACGGGCACAGAATCCAAAGAAGGAACCTCAGCACTAGAATCACGAACATAAGCTAAATAGGCCAAACACCCCTTCTCGACCATGCGTCGAGCCTTGATATAAGAGATAACCTTGCTGGAAGAATGACTATTACTCAAGTCGAGGAAACCCCTGAAATGTTAATGTCACGGTCTTAGCGTGACAGTCCAATATGGCATGATAAGGAGACAACCAATATATCCCCAAAATGACATCGAAATCTACCATATCGATGAGTAGGAGATCTACACTAGTCTCAAGACCCCCAATAACCACTACACACTAAAAGTAGACACGATCTACCATAATAAAATCACCCACCGGTGTAGACACATATACAAGAGCACTCATAGAACCACGAGGCACAATCAAATAAGGGGAAAAGTAAGATGATACATAGGAATATGTGGACCCTGGATCAAATAAGACTGAAGCATCTCTGCTGCAAACTGAAACCATACCTGTGATAACTGCATCAGAGGCCTCAGCCTCAAGTCTGGCAGGAATAGCATAACATCGGGGCTGAGCCTCACCAATCTGAACTACATCCCTGGGATGGCCTCCTGATGGCTGTCCTCTACCTGTAGCGGCCTGACCTTCACCTCGAACGGCCTGACCTCCACCTATAACACCTCGACCCCCACTTCTAGCTGGCTGAGCGGGCGGTGGAATACCCGGTGCTGAGAACTACTCGAGGCTCGAGGGAAAAATCTATCAATGTGCCTCGAATCGGCACAACTATAATAAGTCCACGGCTGCTGGGACTGATGACCCTGGAACTGACCTTGACGACCTGAGTAACCACCCTAAAAACTCTGGATTAGAGGTGCACTAATAGGAGCTGGTAGTGAACTATAGGGCAACTGATCAGAATACTCTAGATGAGAACCACAACACCTGGAGCCGTGAGAAGCCTGAAAAGCTGAATGATACGGCCTAGGAGGATGTCCCTTACCAAAAGAATCCCTGCCTCCACATGAGGCACGACTGAACCTGCCAAAATGACGGGGCCTCTTGTCAGACCCCTAACCACCACCCTGTAATAGAACCATATCAACTCGTCTGGCCACATTGGCTACATCCTGGAAAGAAATATCACTCCCTGTCTCCTTAGCCATCTGCAATGTGATCGACTGAGCTAGTCCCTCAATATATCTTCTCACCCTCTCTCTCTCTCACTCGGTGGAGAAGTATCATAATAGCATGACGAGCCAAGGTAATGAATCTGGTCTCATACTGAGTGACGGTCGTGGAACCCTGCTGGAGACGCTCAAACTGCCTCCGAAAGTCCACCTTCTAAGTGATAGGAAGAAACTTCACCAGAACTAACTGAGAGAACTAGGCCCAAGTCAAAGGCGGTGACCCAGGTTGTCTAGCCAAACAATAATCTCTCCACCAAGTCTTGGCGGAACCTGACAGACAAAAAGTAGAAAAGTCGACCCCATTGGTCTTCACTATCCCCATGTTCCGTAGAACCTCGTGACAGCTATCCAAATAGTCCTGGGGATCCTCTGAAGATGTAACACTATAAGTAGTACTGAAAAGCTTGGTGAACCTGTCCAACCTCCACAAAGCATCAACAAACATAGCTGCTCCATCATCGGTCTGAGTCACCACACCTGGCGGAACTACCCCAGCTGTCTTAGTTGATGGAGTGTGAAACTGAGAAGCCATCTACTCCGAAGTGCGAGTAGCAGGAGTTTGGGCTCCTCCCCCAGCCTGAGAAATGGGTGGTGTTGTAGGAAGTAAACCTTCCTGAGCGACACTCTCCATGAGGCCCACCAGACGGACCAGAGCAACATCATGGGGTACTGGGGTAGCGATGAACCCCTTGGGGACCTGAGTTGGCCCTGTCATATTTGGGCCTCGTGCAAGTGTTTAGACCCCTTGGGGTCTTTTTACTGTTATTCCTCACTATGTTGACTTATGATTTACACTCAGTCATATCATGTTTAATTGATTTCGAAACTCAGTCTTATTTATGCTATTTGTGATATAAAATGATATTTTGGGTCGAGTACCCCGCTTTACTGATAGCCCGAGTGGTTTTTCGAGAGATTTCTGACCGAATGAGGCCGAGGGCCTATGTTGTGAGGATATTATAGGTTCCGTGTATTGGTAAAAAATAGGCTTCACACATGTAATATTTCTGATGACAAGGCGATACATGTGGAGCAATAGAAACATGAAAACTGGTCATAAATTTACAAAGAGGTACGAGACAAAGAGTAACGGAACAACATATCCATGAGACAATTAGATGCGGGAGCCCCAATCTAATTGAGGAGTTGAAGAGACACAATTAGAATGAACCAGGCAGAATAAAGGGCATATTCAAAGATCTTCAATCAATGAGCCAAACGTTACATAATCTTCAGGCAATATTTACGATTACCTAATGTAATGTTACATTAATGATATTATTAGCCATTAATGCTCAATCATTAAAAAGAGTAGGCGTTATATTAAGAAATTCCCTATAAAAGGGAGTAAAATATCACTTGTATGGACACTTTCGGATTACTACTGAAATATATTTACTTCTACGCATTCTTATTGCTTTCTTACAAATTTAATCATTATTATTAGTCAATTTTCGTGGTTATCAGAAGCCCGAGTACTTAAAATAGCTTTGGCGGAGAATCTAATTCTTTAGTTAAACAAATTGGTGTCGTTACTGGGAATCTGATAACCTTTGTTTTTTCTCAAACAACCTTTTGCGAAACGTGTCAAACGCCAACGATAACAACCAACAGGCAATTGGAACTCCAGCCCCATCACCTCAGGGATCCCCATGAGGTTCAAGGGACCACTCCCCAGGAAGATCTACAACTCAAAATAATGATCAAACTTGAAATGAGCAAACAGAGGAACAAGACCATGCGAAGCAAATGGTTTGGCGAATATGTGAATGAAGCTCTTCAAGCTTTCATGAGGGGGCTACCAAATCTATCACCTACGCCTCCTCCAAACAACACCGCAACTGTGGAAAACCCAAAATCCGGACTAGCAAATTTAGGAAGTAGAGGCACTCCAAATGAGTCTTTTCAAGGAAGACCAAGTATGTCTAATAATTCAGATTTACAATCTTTACTACTAACCTTGCAGAAATAGGTGAAGGAACAAAACGATCGTATCGAACAAACTCCTGGCGTACCACCTGTCATCAAGGGTATTGACATTTAGATATTCTGAACAACCTTAGAAGCCAAGTGCAGCACCATTGCCTATTCCCAAGAAATTTAAAAGCCCGACATACCAAAATACGATGGGAAAACCGACCCACGTGATCATGTTACTGCTTTCACCACATGAGTAAAAGGCAATGACTTGAATAAGCAAGAAATTGAATCTGTGTTGGTCAAAATGTTTGGAGAAACCCTCACCAAAGGAGCGTTAACATGGTATTCTCTCTTACCCGAAAATTCTATTGATTCTTTTGCTGAGCTTGCAGATTCGTTCATAAAAGCACATTCTGGTGCGCAAAAAGTAGAAAAAAGAATGGAAGACATATTCAAAATAAAACAAGGAGACACGGAGTTGCTACGTGAATTCGTGGACAAATTCCAACGTGAAAGAATACTGCTACCAAGAGTGCCTGACAAGTAATTTGAATGATAAAATCTCAGAAACCACGAGAAGACTCAAAGAAAGCTTGAGAGAGTTCCCAGCTACGACATGGAACGATGTCTATAACAGGTACATCACCAAGTTACGAAGAGAAGAAGATACCATTGCACAATCAAAAGTAGAAGACATGACCAGTTCTAGACGCTCTGAATCAGAAAGGAGAACCGGTATGAACTTGTACGATCCGTACATGGGACCTTCGAGATGGGAGACTCGTTTCAAATTTGAAAACAAACAGTATGATCACAGACCGCAAAATAGCGATTCGATCTCATCACCATCAAGATCCGAAAAGGATTGAGATGAGCAAAATAAAGGTAATGTAAGAATTGGAGACTACAATTTCAATGTAAGTACTTATGAATTAATTATTGTATTAAGAAATATGGGTGATAAAGTTCAATGGCCCAATGAAATGAGATCGAATCCAAACAGACGGAATCCAGACTTCTGGTGCGAATTTCACAACGATCATCGGCACAGAACGTCAGATTGCCGTTTATTGCAAGGTGAGGTTGACTATTTATTAAAACAAGGCTATCTAACAAAACTATTTAGTGAAAAAGGTAAACATGCATATTTGAAGAACAAGCAGGAACCCCCAATGGCACCTTCTCCAAATAGAACAGTAAACGTGATAAACGGAGGAGAGGAAGTGAATGGAGTAACTTATAAAAGAACGACCAAATTTGTAGTAACTCACAGGAAAGGAACTCGTGAAACTTTTGAGACTGATAATATATCCTTCGACGATTCAGATGTTGATGGATTATTACTTCCACACAACGACGCGCTGGTAATATCCTTACTTATACATGACACTAACGTGAAAAGAGTGTTAATTGATCCAGGTAGCTCGGTCAATATCATTTTGTTGATAGTTTTGGAAGAGATGTCGATGGGGAATCGTATAATTCCCAAAGCACGTCCCTTGTCTAGGTTCGACAACACTATTGTCATAAGAAAAAGAGAAATCGAGCTTAGTACCTATGCAGAAGGCGTTATCAAGGATACAAAATTCCAAGTCATTGACACAGATATGGCTTATAACGTAATCATGGGGAGACCTTGGATCCATGATATGGAAACAGTACCATATACTCTACATCAGGTGATTAAATTCCCTTCTAAATGGGGAATACAACAAATCGAGGTGATCAATAGACCTCCATAAACATCAATTAAGTGATACATTCCAATAAAGAAGAGATAGCAGAAGAATCAAAGGACGAGAAAACAATTCAAACAGATAGGGAAAGAAACGATAAAGGTACGGTGAACCAAATCACCACGGATATCGCATTAAGACACACAAACATGGATTCCGGACCTGATGTTATTCAAGAACCAGAAGAAAATGAGAATATAAAGGCAACTACTGAGGAGCTCGAAGCTGTTCCACTGTTCGAACATGAACCTGAGCAAAAAGTCCATATAGGCGCAAGGCTAAGCCCAACCAGAAAAGGTAAGTTAGTTGAATACTTAAAAGCTAACGCAAATTGTTTTGCTTGGTCCCATACAGATAGGACAGGTATACCCTCAGAACCGATGACTCGTAAACTAAATAAAGATCCATCCTTTATACCTGTCAAGCAAAAGAAAAGAAAGAAGGGATGGTTCAAGAATCAAGTGATCGATGAAGAGGTACATAAACTCTTAAAAATCAGTTCAATACATGAGGTAAAATATCCTAGTTGGTTAGCTAACACCGTAGTGGTACCTAGAAAGCATGGTAAATCGAGAGTATGCGTAGATACATATCTGAATAAAGCATGCCCAAAAGATTCATTTCCATAACCGCACATAGAGCAAATGATTGATGCCACTGCAGGTCATGAATTATTAAGCTTTCTAGATCCGTATTCTGGTTACAATCAAATAAAAATGGACCCCTCAGATGAGGAAAAACTCTCCTTTATTACAAATAGGGGGACTTATTGTTACAAAGTCATGCCTTTTGGCTTGAAAAATGTTGGAGCCACGTATCAAAGGCTAGTAACCAAGATGTTCCAAGAACACCTGGGGAAAACAATGGAGGTGTACATTGATGACATGCTGGTGAAATCAACACAAGCAGAAGATCATTTCCATCATCTCTCGATTACTTTCGAGATCCTCCGCATGTATAACATGAAATTAAACCCAGAAAAATGTGCCTTCGGCGTCGAATCAGGTAAATTATTAGGTTTTCTCGTATCAAATAAAGGTATTGAAGTAAATACCGCTCAAATTAAAGATATTGCAGAAATACCTGATATACTCACGAGCAAAAAAGAAGTTCAAAGATTAACAAGAAGGATTGCAGCCTTAGGAAGATTCATCTCTAGATCTTCAGAGAAGAGTTTTAAATTCTTCTCAGTCTTGAAGAAGCAGAACCACTTTAAATGGACTGAAGAATACCAACAAGCTCTTAAAGATTTGAAGGCCTACCTATCGAATCCCCCGCTTCTGTCTAAACCAAAGAAAGGGGAAAGGTTATATGTTTATTTTGTTGTTGCAGAAATTTCCGTAAGTGCAATCTTGGTAAGGGAGGACAAAGGTAAACAATCTCCTATCTACTACGTAAGTAAGTCATTACTAGATATCCTCATCTAGAAAAATTAGCCGTAGCTCTAATCATGGCAGCTAGAAAGCTATGACCGTACTTCCAGTGTCACCCAATTATTGTCGTAATGTCATATCCACTGAGGAATATTTTACATAAGAAAGAATTGTCAAGAAGATTAGCTAAATGGGCAATAGAACTAAGCGAACATGACATAGTCTATTAGCCTATGACTGCAATGCAGTCTCAGATTTTAGCTTATTTCGTAGTTGATTTCAATAGCAGCATAATTCCTGAAGTGGAAAAAGAACTGCAAACCTTTATCGGGGCTAATCTAGGAATATGGACCCTATTCACTGACGTCTCTTCTAATATAAAAAAGCCGGCTTGGGGAATGTTTTAATACGACCTACGGGTGAAAAGATAAGACATGCTATTAAATGTTATCCTATAACTAACAATGAAGCAGAGTACGAAGTTGTCATTGCAGGACTTGAATTAGCACGAGAACTCTCAATCGAGCAGCTCGTGATCAAAAGTGACTCGCAACTAGTGGTAAACCAGATGCAGGGGACTTATACTGCTAGAGAGACTCGAATGCAATAATATCTGGAAAAAACACGAGACCTGGTAAGGCAATTCCGGTCATGGAAGATTATGCAAATACTCAAAGTGGAAAACGCAGAAGCGGATGCATTAGCTAATCTTGCAGCACTTACCAATGTAACGAATAAAGAAAATGCTATTGTGATACACTTGTTTCATTCAGCAATCGACCAGGACAAAAGTGAGGTAACATTCAATAATTTAACCTGGATTGGAGAACCGAAATTGTAATTTTTTTGCAGAATGGTACCGTACATAAAGACAGAAAAGAAGCTCAAGAACTTCGTCGAAAGGCAGCACGGTACTGCCTAGTTCATGATACCCTATACCGCAAAATATTTGGAGGTCCCCTAGCAAGGTGCCTTGGACACAATCAAATTGAATACATAATGAAAATGGTACACGAAGGTCATTGTGGAAACCACGCAGGAGAAAGGTCTTTAGTCAAAACCCTAATCAGAGTAGGGTATTATTGGCCCAAAATGGAAGAAGACGATGAGAATTTCGTAGCTAAATGCGATAAATTCCAGCGATATGCTAACAATATGCATCGACCAACAGAATTGCTCCACCAAGTTATGTCTCCATGGCCGTTTATGAAATGAGGGATGGATATAGTATGACCTCTTCCTCCAGCTAAAGGAAAGGTACGATTGTTACTTGTATTAATAGATGATTTCTCAAAATGGGTGGAGGCAGATGCTTTTAAACATGTGCGAGAAAAAGAAGTGAAAAGCTTCATATGGCGAAACATCATATGACATTTTGGTGTACCAAAGGAAATCGTATGTGACAATGGCCCACAATTCATAGGCTCACAAATCACTGAATTCTTCCAAAGCTGGAAAATCAAACGAATCACTTCTTCACCATATCATCCCGTGGATAATGAGCAAGCGGAGTCGACGAACAAAATCGTTGTCAAATATTTGAAGAAACGGTTGGAAAAAGCTAAGGGAAAATGGCCTGAAGAGCTACCGAAAGTATTATGGGCTTATAGACCTAATACAAAAACAACCACGGGAGAAACCCCATTCGCGCTTGTTTATGGTTCAGAAGCTTTAATACCAATGGAAATTAGTGAACCAAGCATGAGATTCACAACAACAACATAAGAAACAAACAACGATGAGTTGAGAACAAATCGGGATTTTCTCGAGCAAAGGAGAGAAGATGCGTTAATACGCATGGCAGCTCAAAAACAAATTATAGAGCGATATTATAACAGAAAAGCTCACCTCAGATATTTCAAAATTGGGGACTTCGTCCTTAAAAAAGTCTTCCAATCAACAAAGGAGGCCGGTGCAGGAAAACTGAATCCAAATCGGGAAGGACCCTACAAAATCCGTGGCATTACTGGGAAAGGCGCTTATGAGCTAGAACCCATGGATGGCAGAATTTTACCAACAAGTTGGAATGCCGTTCATTTGAAGAAATATTACCTCTATGGAAAAAGAATACCCACGGTCAGGTGTCATTACGTTCGATTTCATTTGTGTACAACTAAAATTATACTAACCATTTTAGATGATAGGAAAAAACCTAACCTATAACCAGATGATGATACTAGACCTGCATAGACACGAGGAAGTAACTGAATTCCCGGTATAGGGTTACAACTTTCTGATGGGCGTTTTAAAGGGTTAAGCAGTCATCATCTAAACTATATGCCTTCGAGTTTCATATGTTTTTCCTTTTCAGTAAAAGGACCACAAGAAAAGAATATTCAAGTGCTTGCGATTTCATTCTTCAAAGCTCAAATACTCAGGGGACTACACAATGTGGAAGGCAAAGAAGAAGCAAATAAGACTATATAAAATAGTCAAAGCTCAAGCCCGAAGATCCATTTTCCCCGACAAGTCAAGCGTTATGAGCAAAATCAAAGAGCCAAAGACAAAAACACAAAGCCTGATTCAAAATCCTACAAAAAATATGTTCTTGAATGTAAACGAATGTTTAGGTTAAAGGCATAATGTTAGTTACGGGTAAAAATTCATACCCTTGTGTTTATTCAATATCTGTTGTAAAGGAAAACAGTTATGGGTAAAAATTCATACCCTTGTGTTTATTCAAAATCTGTTGTAAAGAAAACAGTTATGAAAGAGTTATAGACGATACTCAGACACATGCAAAATGTTACGAAAGTTCAAATAATACAAATACTTTCTTCAAAATATTGTTCAGAAAAAATATGTGAATTCCTATCTCTCTTTTGTATGCTTACACCATTATGAAGTTGAGACGTCTTCTTCATTAAGTGTCATCTCTCTCGACCACGACAGCATCATAAGAAACCTGCAAAGGGGCAAGGGATCTTTCCAGAAACTGAATCTTGTCTGAAGATTCACGGAGGTCTTCTTAGGTCTGAGTAAGTGATTGCACAAGTTCACCAGCGTAAGCCTCCTTTTGATCCAACAAAGTCTTCAAGCTTCTTATCTCCTCAAAAGCATGGGAAAGCTGCTCCGCAAAGGAAGACTCCAAGTTGCTTTTATCCTTACCTGCCTGATTCGATGATGCCTTCTCTATGTCTAGTTCCGCTGCAATTACTCTTATCTGCTGCTCCAAGGTACATTTTTCCTTCTTTACTACCTCCATATCAAGCTGAAGACTCTCAAACTGCTCTTTCTAGTTGTGTGCTTCGGTATGATAGTCATTTGCCAGTTGCTCTGTATGAACGATTCTTTTCATTAATTCGGTGCCAATAATATTGATCTGCATAAAAGGAAAAGTTAGATACAGAAAAGGATATTAAAAGAAGGAGGGACGATATAAAGTATACCTTCATAGACAAATGCACAATCTCATTCATCCAAGTTAAGGAGTTGTGACTTGCCATCTTAGACTTCTCACCCGGGCCTATCAAGGGCTTTAGCCATACATTCGCTTGGCCTGAATTCTTTAAGAGGCTGCCTCCTGCAGGAACCTCTATCATTATTTGCTTCATCACCCCCACTACTGGAAGATCCTACTTCAACGATAGAAGGCACGAAAATAGGGGTAGATGAAGGATCCACGGATGGAATAGGCTGGGGAGTAGAAATAGAAACGGGAGCAGTAAACTGAAGTTCCACAGGAGCAGACGAAGGGAAAATAGCAAGAGGTGCTTCCTCTAAAACTGTACCAAAGCCTTAATGGAACAATTGTTCAATTGATTCATTAACAGGAGCGGGAGTTGCATCTTCAGGGGCGGAATGCTCTGATTACGGTATAGGAGGATCAGCAACGGGGACAGACTCATTGTCAGATATGACCCTCCTTCTTCGCGACATCTGAGTCAGAGAACCCTCCTCCTCTTCTTCCTCATCCTCCAAGGTCTGGGACCTACTTTCCTTCCTTTTTGACGAAGAGGAGTTAACAATGATTTCTTGAACCTTATCCAAAGAAAGTTTTGAAGCGGACACAGCAGCACCAGAGATTCCACGAGCAGGAAACCCTAACAAATGAAAGGGATCAGAAACGCTCAAAAAGAGAAGTATAAAAAAAACCTTACCATGGGTTTTCACCTTCCAACCAAACCTCGATGAGAGTTACTTCCAAGAACATTCTTCCATAGGAGCGATCAACAGTAATTTCTCTAACCAATCACGGAAACCGGAGACATTCTTGACGGCTCCCATAGTTGCTGCAAAAGAAAATGAAACAGTCACGTTACTGGTAATTTATAAAAATTAAAGAAGGAAAGTGAGAAAAATTGTACTCACGTGCAAAGTTCCACTTCTCAGGGAAGGGGAGATTTTCTTCACCTACTAAACCTGCACTAGGGACAATAACATACCGAACATACCATCCTCCATCTTTGTCATTGTCAGGTATAACTAAAAGTCTTTTACTCCTAGCCACGAGAGTAAAAACTCCTTAGCTGAATAACATCGGGGAATAGAGATGAATAAGATGATGCAAAGTAAAAGGAACTAAAGCTAAGTTTGCCAAATACCTAAGGCATGCAACTGTCCTCCAAACATGAGAACCGATCTGTCCCAAACAAACATTGAAGAATCGACAAGATTCTCTGATGACATGGTCGATGGGTGGCTTAAATCCTAAAGTGAAGGGATAAGTGTATACAAAAGAATACCCAGTTCTATAAGAGGTTATTCCCCGATTGTCATTAGGAACTACAACTGGAAAATCAGATTTCCAACAGCAATCTCCACATACGAGTGACACTAAACCCCTTGTTATTTGGGAAGGATAAAGGTCAAAAATATCATGTGATGACATGGAAAAAAGTTGTTTACTAATGGCCTCACTATCCTTTACAAAAGAAAACTCGGCAGGGACAATCTCATCGACTCTCGGTTCACGAAGTGGTTCGTTAGGTTCCCTACCTTTCGAAAAAAATCTAGAAGCCCTAGGCCTCGAAGAAGACGAAGAAATAGTAGACCTAGAAGATGGCAGAGGAGAAATATGAGGAGAATAAGAACCCTTGGAAAGTGAATAACTTAAACTTCTTAGACTACCACCCATCCTACTCCGGATTGGAGTAAAAGAAGGAGATAGTTTGTTTCCAATGATAACTTTTTTGGGTTGCTGGCTTGAGGAAGACATGTTTACAAGAAAGAAGAATTAACAAACAATGAAAGAGAGTTAGAAGTTTTTCATGAAATCAAAGGAAAGAAAAGGGGTATTTATACTCAGAGGCGACCATAAAAAAAATGGAAAAAACAATGATGTGAAAGTCATAATTGAAACTGTCACTTCGTAACTGATGCAGCCACAAAAAGCCATAAAAGGCGCTGAATAATTGCATAACTAATCCGAGAATGCCACGTGGCATGAGCATTAAATGGAAGTGACAAGCGACGTATACATTCAGAGACGGATGCGATGGTACGAGTGAAGCGGCGGCAAAATATTCCCGCCGTAAATGAGTATCCACTTTCCAAATATTTAATTGATAAATAAATGGTAAGTGGGGGACTATCTGTATTGGTAAAATATAGGGTTCACACGTGTAACATTTCTGATGACAAGGCGATCCATGTGGAGCAATAGAAACATGACAACTGGTCATAAATTTACAAAGAGGTACGAGACAAAGAGGAACGGAACAGCATACCCACGAGACAATTAGATGCGGGAGCCCCAATCTAATTGAGGAATTGAAGAGACACAGTCAGAATGAACCAAGGCAAAATAAAAGGGCATATTCAAAGATCTTCAATCAATGAGCCAAACGTTACATAATATTCATGAAACAGTTACGATTACCTATTGTAACGTTACATTAATGATATTATTAGTCATTAATGCTAAAGCATTAAGAAGATTGGGCGTTATATTAAGAAGTTCCCTATAAAGGGGAGTAAAATATCACTTGTATGGATACTTTCGGACCAGTACGGAAATATATTTACTTTTATGCATTCTTACAAATTTAATCATTATTATTAGTCAATTTCCGTGGTTATCAGAAGCCCGAGTACTTTTAAAATATCTTTGGCAGAGAATCTAATTCTTTGGTCAAACAATCGGGCTGCGGGTCACAACATGTTATACTGTTTATGATGACTGAGTGAGGCCGAGTGCTTGATTTGTGAGGATATGATATGGGATCGGGCTGCACGCCTCAGCATGTTATTGATAGGTCGGGTGCCAGAGTGATTGATGCCATGATTTGTCTTGTTATAGCGCTTGGGCCGAAGGATCGCCTCCGGAGTCTGTACACCTCCAGTGAGCGCAGGTACCTACTGAGTGCGAGTGCTGAGTGCCGAGTGACGAGTGATTGGGAGGCATGAGTGACTATGAGGTTGCCGAAGGGGCTGATACCAAGTGATTGTGAGGCATGATGAGTGACTGATTTTGAGTGATGTTATGCCCGAGGGGCGATTTATGAAATATGTTTTTGCCCGAGAGGCTATTTATGATTTCTATCACATATATATTAAATTATCTTGATTTCTATGGAAATTGTTGAAAGGTACATTTTCAAATGAATTTTACTGAAATCGACTTTCAAGTGTTAAAAATTGTCGTATCAACGAGTTTTTGAAGAAAGAATTGTATTTACTGTTGATTGATGACTTGTTTTATGTGTTTTGTAGTTCTCAAATATTATTTACTTTCATTACTACTGAGTTGGGGTACTCACATTACTCCCTGCACCTTGTGTGCAGATTCAGGTGCTAGGACAGAGTGAGCTGTTTACATGTCTTAGGGATTTCTCGGAGATTTGTGAGGTAGCTGCTGTTGATACCCAATTTTTCCTCAAAGTATTTTAAAATTTGCATATATACCTTCAAAATCACTTTTTATAATAACTGGTATTCTTTCATGATTTTCCATATTTTTATTCATTTTCTCAAGTACTTTATGTTCAATAATTATTCATAAATTATACTATAAATAATTTTAAAATATTTCCTAGCTCAATATATCATTTTTAATCCTATTAGGATTTAATTATTTCACAAAATAGCCAAATTGGCATTGTTTGACTATAACTGCAATAATTTTGCAATTATAGCCTAATCATACACTTTATGATATTTTAATTCAATAATTAGTCATATTATATTTTTAATATTAGTTAATTACATTAATCTAATTTATTTAGCCTTAATTCCATTTTATACAATTATTAGCTATTTTTATTAATTATTTATCTATTTAAAGGGGTATTTAACTAATAGCCACTCTTTAATCCTAAAATCAACCTAATTTACCCGGACCCAACCCCATTAAATTATCCCAATAACCCAAAGCCCAATCCCTAAATTACCTGACCCAATCCTGTGTGTAATCTGGACCGTTGATCAAATTAGATCAACGGCCCAGATTCACTCTTACCTTAATTAGACCAAACGACTACCCCCTTCCCCTCATTCACTCCTCTCTCACTCTCTCTCTATCTCTCTAGGTCTCTCTAGAGACTTCTCGTCTCTTCTTCTCCGATGAGGTCTGTTCATCTCCTCCGGCCACCTCCTCGCCGGAAACCATGAAGGTCTCACCTCCTACCGTCCTTATGTCTCCATCCTTTACACTTGTGTCACCGTTCAAGGCTCTCAAGTGAACCAGAGGCGGTTTCAACTTATCTGTTACACCCCATGTTTTCGTACGTGGGAGTACATCGTAAGTCAATTGATGTAAGCTCAGAAATAAGATTCTATTTGATGGAATATAAAGTAAGTTAATCATGTTATGTTGGAGGTTACAAATATTTAAGATCATGAATAACGAGTACCAAGACGGTTGGAAAGCTTAGAAGCTAAACCAATTGAAGAAAATAAGTTTCGTCGAAAGTCGACGAGTTTGGAATGTTATAACATGTACTTTAGGGTGAGACTATGGTTCATTACATGATAAGGAGGTTATTCTATGAGTTAATTTTTATCGTATGATAGTTGTGTTCTACGTTTCGAAGANATGTGCTTAACATTAGGTCAAATGTAACTGAGATTTTCTCCCGATATACTTGGAATTAGGGGATGATATACCTACCAAACTGAATATCTATGAGACTAGTTTCCAACACATTAAACCGTTCATCAATACAACATAGGAGTAGGGAGATATTTGCGAATTTTCGAGACTGCGCAGACATCATAAGTGACAAGTAGGTGGATCACTAGAGATTTTTGAGCAATACATTTCATGTGTTATATGAGGTCATATTGGGACATAGTATATACCAAATTGAAGTTCTTGGAATGTAGTTTCCAACTCTCTTAACCGTTCGTTCATACGACATCGGGATAAAAAGATATAAGCGTCGGAAGATGGACCAATCCTAGGGTGCCAAGCTAGCACCTCTTTGACTTTTTCCAAAATAGATATATATGTGTCTTAGGTCAGCTTTCTCTTCATATTTCAGTATAAAACGACCAGAGAACACCCATAAACATAAACTCAAGCTTTCTACTAGGGTTTCAAAGAAGAATATCACCCGGGGCATGAAATCGAGAAGCAATAACATCATAACGATCCCTACGACGTAAGTGTCATTATACTGCCTCTTCTTTTTCTTTGTAGTTAGAGTTTTGGAAGTTACTTCATAGTTAAGAAACGTCTAATATCTGTAATTAAGGGTTTAAATATCAAGGAAGTTTGATAAATTTGTTTCCTAATAGTTAGAACTCATGGGACGGTGATCGGAAGCCTTGAGTTCGAGTTATTTGACTTGTAGCGGACTGTTTTGTGTCGCTGTTGGGCTGCGTGTTTTACTACTGTTTTATGGAGTTTTAGAGGAGGAAGGGTGTGGATAAACACCATATATATGTAGGGTTGTGATCTGGTCGTTAGTTGTAACATTTCCGGGTCGTTTGACACGACTACGGTGGTCGTCTTATGTGTGAAGTGATTAGGTTGTGTTTGGACTGCTTTGGGAGGCTCAATATGATTATTATTGATGTTGTTTGGGCTGTTAGGTGATTGTTTTGACTTGTGTGAAGTCATATAAATAGGGGAGGTGCTGTCCGTTACATCGTAAAATAGGTTGTGGTCGATACATAATCGTTATGACGCTTAAACGATAACTATAGTGTCGTTTCTCTTATTGTAGATTAAAGAGTTGTGACATTTGTNAATGCTTATATGATGACGACGAAGTCGGGTTCTCATTGTAGACGTAAGAAGATCATATTGAGCTTGGTTTTGAGGTTGGGATAGTATATACAAGGTATGTGAGGCTATTCCTTTCCTTCTTTTGCACGACTCCGATTGTACATAATGCAATGAACGAGCTTCCAAAGATACTCTACTCTTAGAAGCTAGCAGTACTTACATTGTTTCCCTTCTTATGGAACAATTAATGTTGAGGTTTCTTCTATTATTCTTATGTTATCAATGTTGTTGGTACTCCGGATTCTTATAAGATTCTCGATGAAGAGATAGCCCTAATGATGTGTACGGAGAATATCGAACTTACGTCAGTTCGTAATGTTCAAAACATGATTCCAATGAGTGTTGCATGAATTATATATATGTATCTATTTTACTCTGCCGAGCCGCGCTATAGTCGACCGGGTATGGCACCTATTGTGCAACCACTACTCAGTTGGGTTTACCGAGCCCTATTTGAGGCCGAGTATGATATGATGATGATGATGCCCACAGAGGCAAATGTTCTATGATGATGATGATGCCCACAGAGGCGGATGTTTTAAAAAGATTATGTGTATATATGTATCATGCATTTCATGTTACTGTCTCTTAGAAGCACTCAGATGCTACAACTTGTATCTCCTACATATCTCTTTACATTACTGTTCTTATTTATGCTTTCCAGCCTTACATACTCAGTACTTTATTCGTACTGTCCTTTTATTTGTGGATGCTTCATGTCGTGCTGCATGTCCTGATAGACAGGTAGACGCAGCTCCCCCAAAACAGTAGGCTTTCCTATTAAGAGGTTATAGGCGAGATCCCTTCTCTGGACTTGCCGTGGTCTTGGTATGTATTTTGTTATAGATGTTATGGGTATGTCGGGGCCCTGTTCCGGTTTTGTTGCATTACTTATGCTCCTTTAGAGGCTCATAGACAGGTGTCAACTCATGTATAGTTTGGTATGCCTTGTTGGATAATTTTTGTTGTATAGTCTTTCATGGCAGCGTTGTAGCTCGTACCTTTTATGTAGTTTCTTAGCAATCTTGTCATCCCATGTGATGTATGTTCATGATCCATATCTACCATTTATATTGATCTCGTTATCCCTTAAAGATAATAAGAAGGTTAGATAAAATGTACGTTGGTGCTCGGCAAGTATGACCCGAGTGCTAGTAAAAGATTATCAATATTTATAATTCTGGCAGAGAACTATAAGCATTTTTTAGTTGCTTTCAACGGTAACAGATATATCTACAATTGTCCATACCAATCTCAATTATGCCCTATGGGAGCTAACTGGAATAATTTAAGAGAAGGATAGGATATCAAGATCCAGCCGGGGTGAAAATTGTTGATAGATTGTTATCATTATTTAATATTTTTGAAGGGTAGTGCAAAACATGGTAATAGTACTCATTTGGAGATAGCCATATGGTCACTCTAGAATAGAACAGTCAGATATGAATACTAGAATATTCAGAAATTTCAGAAGATAGGCACTAGGTTCCTAGAAGGGATAAATATTTGCCTTAGTATGACTCCAGCCACTAGTAAAAAAAAAGAAAAAAAGAAAAAAAAGAAGAAGAATGTTAGGCGTCTCGAAGAGCCAGTGATATGAAGCAAGGGGAGCTAAATGTCAAAGAACGTCATGTTGAAGTCTTTATAATAGGGCGATAGACAGAGATATTAGCATGAGAATAAGAAGAGAGTAAATGAAACATTATGAGTAAGAGGTGATAAATGAGTGATGGCGATAAATCAAAATATGGTATAATGATAAAGTCTATTGTCAAGTGAAGAAAAAAAAGAGAGGAGACAAGCCTTGAGACAATACAAAAGTATAAGCCATAAAGCCATACCCTCATTTCGAGAAATGAGTTGGTGACTCACACGTGATTACCATAAGGAATAGTTAGACCCCCAAGTAATAGAAATTAGTATGGGATAGTAAACAAGAAAAAAAGTCGAACATGAATTAGGGATCAAAGGAATTGGTAATAGTCGACAGCGTTTCAAAGATAGTGTTTCGACAATAATAGAAGAATAACCTTTAAAGGCCATTCACGAAGACGCTTACCTAAAGCAATCACTATGAGCAGAGTTAAGCTTAAGGGACTAAATGTGTTAGTTATACCACGTGTTACCCTTGTGTGTACGAAATTCAATTATACCTGGTGTAGAAGGGTTACCTCAAGGCAAGTAATGTCTGTGAAGATGTATAATAAAAATGCCAAAGATGAAGAGGTAAATATCGAATGGTAAAGGAAGAATGTGGTAAAAAGGTGAAAGGAATAAGATTGCATTTATTCATATCCTACAGATATAATATAACTCCAGAACATTATGCAAGCATGATGTTGGGGAGAATCAATAAGGGTTTCGCACTCGATGATATTGATATATAAGTGGGAATGAACACTTGATACATAAGGATCCCGTACAAGAGGTAAGTTAAGACAAAGGACATAACCCAAGAGGCGTTACATAAAATAAAGATATGAGAGTTGACCAATGGGTAGTCAGTAGTTGATTCAGGAAGAGCCTAGTTATGGCTAGATAGGAGGATATAGGCAAATCAGTAGATCATGCAAGATAAACGTAGTGAAACCCAGCATAGGAAATTCAGGCTCTTAGATACAAAATCGTAATCCTCGAGAAATATTCAGACAGGAGTTGGGGTAGTAGAAGGTATAATATAAGTGTTACGGAAATAAAAGAGAGTGCCACAATGGAGACAACTGAAATTTCAATTCAGAAGAAACCCTACAAGCACAAGGGCATGGAGGTAAGTAACTAACGATAATGATAGGCGAGTAAGAACATCATAAATACCGTGGGATATACAATGTAATAAGGTCTCAGCTTTATAAGAGTTAGAAGTTCTTCCCTAAGTACTACAATGAAAGACTAGCTAAGGAAATAAGGAAGCAGGCTTCAACATAAGCATA
>ML242581.1:84556-96405 GCA_005239495.1 Nicotiana undulata | reverse complement strand
TATATATATATATATATATATATATATATATATATATATATATATATATATATATACACACATGTTTTTAGGTATTGTAGTCCCAGTCTATCTAGTCCCTTCATTGGTCGACCTGGATAAGTATTCGAGAGGTCGAGGAATGAATTGGTCAACTCATGTTCTTACCTGCTCGTGCTAACATTCGAAATGTTCTCCTCGTCACCTCGTTAAAAACCTCCCCGAGAAAACCCAATTGGGACAAAACTCAGGTGAGGGAAAAAGAGTACGGCTCGAAGAACATTTTTCCTTAAAAGTTGAAGTACTTGATGTGGGATGTTCTAGTTGTTTGGTACTAGTTTTCCTCCCATCGTTTCCAGTTAAAACGACCCTTTGCTTGTTGTTGCTATAATTTTGTATGGGTCGTCCCAATTGGTTCCTAGCTTTCCTTCCCGTGGATCCTTGCTTGCTTGTGTTTTGGCCTTGACTATGTAGTCCCCTACTTTGAGCAGTCTGACCTTGGCTTTTTTGTTGTAGTATTGCCCTGCTTGTTGTTTCCGGGCGACCATCCTTATGTAAGTCATGTCTTTTCGTTGTTCATCCTTATCGAGGTCTTACCTTCTACTTTTGTCATTTCTGGACCCGCTCTCGTGGGAGTATCTTAGACTTGGTTCTCCGACCTCGACCGATATTACTACATCAATCCCATAGACTAGTGAGTAAGGCATCTCTCCTGTGCTTGTTTTGGCGTTCTTTGGTATGCCCATAGCACTTCCAACAGTAGTTCCGGCCATAGTCCCTTGGCGTTCTCGAGCTTTTTCTTCATGATATTCAATATTGATTTGTTGGAGGATTCCGCTTTCCCATTGCCCGCGGGGTGATATGGCGTGGAGAGTATCCTTTTCATATGCCATTTCTCAAAGAACTCGCCGAACATTTTCCGATGAATTGAGGCCCGTTGTCACAACTGATTTCTTTAGGGAGGTCGAAGCGGCACACAATGTCCTTCCATATGAAGGCGATCACTTCTTGCTCACGTATTTGGGCGAATGCAGTTGCTTCCACCCACTTGGAAAAATAGTCAGTTAACTAAAAGAAATCGTACATTACCTTGTCCTGCTGGGAGGGGGACGACGATGTCCATCCCCCATTTGATGAAAGGCCAGGGCGAGGTGACTGAATGGAGGTGCTCGCCCTCTTGGTGGATTATGGGGGCGTATTTTTGGCATTGCTCGCATTTTTTCACGAAGTTGGCGGCCTCTTTTTTCATTGTGGGTCAGTAGTAGCCTGGTCATATGAGACATCTGACTAGAGCTCGATTGCCGGAATGAGCTCCGTAGTGGCCTTCTTGGACTTATTCTAGAACGCGTCGTGTCTGGTTTGGACCTAAGCATTTCGCTAGGGGGCCTCCATACGTTCTTTTGTACAGGTCGTTATTTATGATGTTGTACCTGGTAGCCTGCATTTAAAGCTTTTTGGCTTCTCTTTTATCATTTGGAAGCATGTTGTCCTGCAAGTATGTAACAATACGATTGTGCCAGTCCCAAGTTAGGTTTATAGTTCGTACCTCGATTTGATCGATCGATGAGTGGAGGAGAGTGACCACGTTCCCTTTTCCGGTTATGCTCTTAGTGGTTGCTGCTAGTTTGGCAAGGCCATCTGCTTTGATATTCTGCGCTGGAGGGATTTGGTCGAGCTGGCATTCATCGAATTCGGGTAACAACTTGCAGATCTCGGCCTGATATTTTTGTAATCTTTTTTGGAAAGTCCATGTGACTTGATTGATGACGAGCTAAGAGTCGCAGTGCAGGATGACTCGCTTCGCTCCATACTTGAGTGCTAACCTTAGTCCTGCAATCACGGCCTCATACTCGGCCTCATTGTTAGTCATATCTGGGTGTCTTATGGACTAGCGAGTTGCTTTGCCTATTTGGACTTCGAGCACGACTCCTAGTCCAGAACCCGACACATTAGAGGCGCCATCGGTATATAAAACCCATAGGTCTTGCATTTTGGGGGAATTATGGGCGGCTTCCTTTTCACCTTCAGGCATTATTTTTGTGCTGAAGTCGGCGACGAAGTCGGCGTGCACTTGCGACTTTATCATTTTTCCAGGTTGATAGGTTAAATCATGCTCGCTCAATTTTATGGCCCATTTGGCCAATCTGCCTGACAGTTCGGGTTTATGCAGAATACTCCTCAGGGGGGAAGGTCGTGACTACCGAGATGGGGTGGCACTGGAAGTACGGTCTTAGATTTCGTGAAGCTACGATCAAATCCAGGTAAAACTTCTCGAGGTGTGTATACCTCATCTCGACGTCCACCAAGGTTTTACTAATATAGTAGATGGGAGATTGCGTACCTTTGTTTTCTCAAACCAATATTGCACTCACCGCCACATCATACATGACCAGGTAAACAAGGAGGCATTCTCTGGGTTCTGCTTTAGAGAGCAGTGAGGGTGAAGATAAGTACGCATTTAACTCTTTCAAGGCGTTGACGCACTCGAGTTCCATTGGAGTCCATTGTCTTTCTTGAGTATGCCTAAAAGTTTGTGGCAACTATCGGAGGACAGTGAGATGAATCTGGATAGGGTGGCTATACGGCCGGTCAGCTTCTGCACTTGTTTCTTACTGGTTAAGTTCTCAGGTATTCCCTTTATATCTTTGATTTGGTCGGGGTTGACCTCGATGCCTCATTGTGATACTAAGAAGCCTAGGAACTTCCTCAAGTTTACGCCGAAGGTACACTTTTCGGGGTTCAATTTCATACCATATTGTCTGAGTATGTCAAAGGCCTTTTTCAAGTGGTCGATGTGATCCTCTTGACTTTTTGACTTGACCAACATATCATCGATGTAGACCTTCATGGTTTTGCCGAGTTGGTCTTTGAACATTGTTTTCACCAACCTCTGATACGTTGCCCCTGTGTTTTTCAATCCGAAAGGCATCACCGTGTAACAGTACATCCCCTAGTGGGTGATAAGAAGCTTAATAGCTCGTGTCCGGCTATTGCGTTAATGAGCTGGTCAATATGTGGCAGTGGGAATGAGTCTTTCGTACATGATTTGTTCCGATCCATGAAGTCCACGGACATCCGACATTTTCCGTTCTTCTTTTTCACCATGACCACATTGGAAACCCATTGGGGGTAATTTGTGTTACACCCCATAATTTCGTACGTGAGAGTACATCGTAAGTCAATTGATTTAGGCTCAGAAATGAGATCATCTTTGAAAGTACATTAAGTAAGTTAATCATGTTAACTTGGAGGTTACAAATATTTAAGATCATGGACTGCAAGTACCAAGAGGGTTGGAAGGCTTAGAAGCTAAACCAATTGAAGAAAATAAGTTTCGTCGAAAGTCGACACATATGGAATGATATAACATGTACTTTAGGGTGATACTATGGTTCATTACATGATAAGGGGGTTATGCTATGAGTTATTTTTTTCGCATGATAGTCGTGTGCTGCGTATTGAAGTCAAGCAAGTTGTGGAACAAAACTTGGCCAAGGTCTTCACGAGTTACATTCATAGTATGCTGAAAATTAGGTCAAATGTAACTGAGATTTTCTCCCAATATACTTGGAATTATTGGATTATCTACCAACCAAATTGAATATCTATGAGTCTAGTTTCCAACGCATTAAACCGTTCGTCTATATGACGTCGCAGTAGAGAGAAATTCACATTTTTGCAAGACTGCGCATATTGTTAGGTGACAAGTAGGTGCATGCCAAAAGGAGAGGCCTCAATTAAAAGCTCCAAAGTCGGCCAAGAGGGGACTTTTAAGGTCTTATCAAATCATTTATTTCACCCATCATTCAGACCAAGAAAACCAAATTGAAGCCCTGCAACTCCCCTTCCCCCCCCCCAAAAACAAATCTCACACAAACTCTAAGTTATTTGGGTGTTACGATATGATTCTAGTGCCGAAAAGCTCGGAAAGCTTGCTACTTCCTATTTCTCCTTCATGTAGCTGCGTTGGGGGATTGATTTTTCATGAAGAAGGGCTAGGTTTCGTGGCTTCTACTCTGTCCAAGGTAAATTTATGCTTTTCCTTCCATTATCTTGGTTTGTACGAGTTGTAACCCGATCGTAAGGACTAGACCTAGCGAGTTTCGAAAGAGTGGTATGTTGCTTGTTGTTGCGTCATTGTTGGCTGGTCGTAAAATTATTTTTAAGTTGAATTCATGGCTTTTTTATTGTACGATAGGATTAATTATGTATTGTTGGTTGTGTTTCTCAATTTGAAAGAAATGACAGGTCGAAACGTGTTGTTGTAAACTGAAAAATCAATTTTGAGTTGTTGAACTCTTTGGACTGTTTTGTGGGTTGTTTCGTGTTGATTTTGGGTTGCCTCTTTTTCTACTGTGTTAATGGAGTTTAGGAGGAGAATGGGTGTGGATAAACACCACATAATGTCAGGGTGGTTGGCCGGTTGTTCGTCATTATAATTTTAAGGTTGTTTGACACTACTTTGGTTATCATTTTATGTATGAAGTGATTAGGGTGTGTGGGCTGTTTTGTGGTATATTGTTATGGAGATAAGGTTGAAAAATGATGCATACATGTTGTTATTAATTTTTTATTGTTGTTGTTGGTATATGGTATTGGAGGAGGGGCTTGTTACAGGGGAGATGCTGCCCAAATTTACATAAATGAGCTACTAGTTTAAGTTGCGAACTTAGCCTTTACTCAACACTGATTTTGAATCTCCTCATACCGTGGTGGATTGAGTTGAGTTTTTGAAGAATTACTTGGAAGGTATTAAGGACTCAACGGAGTTAAGGTATGTTAAGTCTCTTCCTTCATTCTTTTGGCATGATCTAAAGTGAAACGAACATCAACGATGCACCATTTCGTAATGAATCTACTCCTAGAAACTAAGGTTGTCCATGTTGTTCCTTCCTTACAAAGTTATTCTAAGAAAGTATGTATGATCCTTGAGTCCTAGTGAAGTTCATATTGATGGTATGGTGTCCATAATGTTAATCGAAGGTGCAACTACCTTACGTCACTCCGAAAGGTTTAGAGCATGATTCCATGAGTCCAACATGCATTATATATAGTATCTATTTTACTCTACCGAGCCATGTTGTAGTCGGCTGGGTACGACACCTATAGTGCAACCACTGATCAATTGGGTTTACCAAGCTCCACGTGGCCGGGTATGTTTTTTCCGAGTCCTCTTCGAGGCGGGGTATGATATGATGATGATGCCCATAGAGGCGGATATTTTTAAAAGATTATGTATATATATGTATCACATATTTCATGTTACTATCTCTTATAGGCACTCAGATGCTACATGTTGTATCTCATACATCTCTCTTTACATTATTGTTCTTATTTATGTTTTTCTGCCTTACATACTCAGTACTTTATTCGTACTAACGTCCCTTTTGCCTGGGGACACCGCGTTTCATGCCCGAAGGTCCCGATAGACAGGTTGACAGTCTCCTAGTAGGCTATCAGCTCAGCAGAAGGTGTTGCTGCACTCCACTTTCTCCGGAGTTGCTTATTTTGGTCAGTATAATTGGGACATGTATTGATTGGTATGACGGGGCCCTGTCACGACCTATATGATGTTTATATACTCTTAGAGGCTTGTAGACAAATGTCAGGTATATGGATACTTGTATGGCCTTTTCGGCCTATGTTTTGAGTTTACAAATGATCATGTCAGCCTTATAGGCGCGCATGTCACATGTAAAAGTTTCTATATCATGTTAGGTCGTCATATGTCTAGCATTCCCTTATGTTTTATTTCGGTTATGTCATGATGACCATTTTGAAACATTTACCCATGATAGTACAATAAGAAAGATATGTTATGTTGGTACTCGGTTGAGTAAAGTACCGGGTGTCCGCCGCAGCCCTTCGATTTGGGTCGTTACATTTTGATTCTCTGATAGAGCCATTTTATAGCAGTTTTTCTACCTACTCGCGGACTGCGTCATTTATTGCAGAATTGAATTTCCGTCTAACTCGTCATAATGGGGGTAAAATGGGTCGACGTTCAACTTGTGTGTCGCTATCTCTTTCGGGATGCCCGGCATATCTGCATGGGAGAAGGCAAACAAGTCTGCGTTGTTAGCTAAAAGTTGATGGAATTTACCTGGTTCCTGAAGCTTGTGGCCGATGTAGGCCTTTTTGCTATGGTCGTCTTTGTTGAGTTTTACAGGGTCGAGATCTTCTACGGTAGATCCCGTAGCCTATATGATTTTGAGGTCTCTAATGACGTCTTTCCCTTCATCACCACTCGACCTCGACCCTGTTAATTGATATGCCTCCTTGGCTTTGCCCTTCATTTGCTGGGTGTATGTGCAATCTTGGGCGATGCGATAGTATTCTTGGGAAGTGCGTTGCTCTCATCGGATGACGAATACTCCACAAGGGGTGGAAATTTGATGACTTGGTATAAGCTGGAGGGGACGACTTTCATGGCGTGTATCGAAGGCCAACATATGATGGCATTGTACGCCGTGTACTGATCCATGATGTGGAACGTGGTCTCCAAAGTGACTCCGCCGGCCAGGACGGGTAGCATGATTTCTCCATACGCCCGCTCAACTGCATTGTTAGTGTGATGCAGTGTGGTACTATCATATCCTCGAGTTTCATTTGTGAAAGCACTACAAGATGGATAATGCACGCGTCACTTCCAGCATCAACCATAATGCGTTTCACATCTGTATCTAAGATACATAAAGTAATAACAAGGGCGTCATAGTAAGGAAAGACCAAACTGTTGGTACCTGACTTATCGAAGATGATGCTTTCTTCGAGTTCGTCATACCGTTCATGAGTGATTGACCATTTCAGCTTGTGGGTGGTCGTGAATTTTACGTTGTTGATTGACGCGTTGTCGTCCCCTGTGATTATCATTTGAATGGTTCAAGACAGAGCATGCGGTTTTGGTGGACCCCAATGCTGTTCGCATCCTCGAGCAAAGTTTGCCCTTCCTCGGTAGCTTAAAAGCTCTTTCCAATGCCCTTGGTGAAGCATATTCACGACCTCTTGCCTTAGAGAGATGCACTCCTCGGTTTTGTGACCCCGTTCCTGGTGGAATTCGCATAGGGCGTTTGACTTTCTAGTGTTCGGGTCAGACCTCATCTTCTGCGACCATTTCACTTTTGGGTGAAGCTTCTCGAGGACGTAGACTATTTTTGAGAGAGAAACACAGAAATTGTGAGCAGATAGTAAGGGAGGCATACCTCTCTCGCTTCGATGAGTCCTTGTTTGTGGCATATATGGGTCGTCACTGTGACAGGGAGGCGGTATGATGGCGCCTATGACATATGGTTTATGTCTTTCACGGTTGGGTCGCGGGCCCGCATGGTCTCTTCTATTGTCGTTTCTCCGGTCTTTCCTGGATTCCATTTGCATTGTAGTCAACTGTTGAGTCAGCCCATTGAGCTCATCTTCGTCAACTCGTACTTTGGTGCAGTAGGCATTGTGTATCTCGTCCCAAGTAGTCGGGAGATACTTTATGAGTCGACTCAAAAAAAATTTGGTCACCCTTGAACAACTTCTGTTTGACCCATTCTGAAAAGCTTCTACTAGCATTCCTTCTGATACATTTGGTAAGGTCATCCTCACATGGTTGAATGGAGCGAGGAAGTCTCTCAGCCCTTCATCAGGTGACTGTTTAATGGCAAATATGTCATTCACTCTCGCCTCTGCTTTCTTAGCTCCGGCATGGGCAACTACAAACTTGTTGACCATTTCCTCGAACGTCTCTATGGAGCGCGTAGGCAGCTGTGAATACCAAGTTAGTGCTTCCCTCGTGAGGGTTACGCCAAACTTTTTCAGCAATATGGAAGACACTTGTTCTTTGGCGAGGTCATTGCCTTTTACTGCAGTGACGTAGTGAGTCACATGATCCTCATGGTCCGACGTAATATCCTATATTTTCAAGTACGACGACATTTTGAAGGTTTTAGGTATGGCGTGTGGTGAAACTTAGTCACTATATGGCTGCTCAACGAACCGGCCGGCGTCCCTTTTTGGTAAGAGTTTTAGGGCGCCTGGTATTTTATCTGCCCTTTCTTGGTGATCTTTCATTTGGTCTCGGAGCATTTTGTTTTCGTTCTCCATCTCCCCCATCTTCTTAAAAATGGATGTGAGGGGTGGCGTCACCTGTATTATTAACGTCTTGAGTAATACGTGTTACAGGAGGAGGGTCGTGTTGCTCGTTTGTCATTGGTGCAACGCGAACCCTCACATTCTCTTTGTTCATCCTTTGAGCGGGTTTGTCGAGGATACTGGTTAGCGTGTTTGTCAACCACGCTTCGAGCAGCTTTTTCACCGCTGGTGGCGCCTCTTATGTTGTGGACATAGAGGCCCCTTTACCGTGTGAGGATGTGATGCTGCCGTAAGGAAGGGGTGAACCACTCTGCTTGGGGGAGGCGTTTGGCGTCACGTCCTGAACATCTGTTGCAGTGGTATCGTTGATGGTGTTTAGGAGGTTGGTAGTGAGATTGGCTACTGCCTTCATCCTTTCTTCTCCATTACCTGCCATGTCAGACTATGCACGCAAGAAAATACAGGGATTTGCGTTGTTTTTTTTAGATCTGAAAGGAACTAAGACTTTGACTAGGGAATCCCCACAGACGACGCCAAATTGTTTGACCAAAAAATGGTAATCTTTAGTTAAACTAATTAATTAGTTATTAAAAGGGTTAATCTTAGTTAAAGCTAATAAGTCCAGATCTTAGGTTAGCTATGTGGATGAAGTGGACAGTGGCGACATAGATTTAATGCACCAGTATTAAATGTGTCGAATGCAATAATGTGTTGGAAATATCTGATATTTAATAGCAATAAATGACACTAAATGTAAATAAGGGAGGAGATTCACCCAATATTGAATGAGATGGATGGTTCATTCCTCTGACAATGATGAATGACAAGATTATAAGAGAATATTGAATACTTTCTCGGATTTGGTGGAAGTGATAAGAGATAATCCAAAAAGGTCGAATTTATTCAGAAAGTTGTTCTTTGTATTTATCTAGAGAGCTTGCTTTTCAGAAGAGTTCTTATCATATAGAATATTACATGCATTTTGCCTCATCTCTCATTCTATTTATATGAAATATTCTTTATATGAAATATTCTTTATATGAAATATTCTTTATATGAAATATTCCCAAAGAACCCTAAAAGTACAAAAAGAGATTGAATATTACCTCTGAAAATCCCAATACAAAACTAGTCGTTACTTTTGTTCGCACTGCTCAACCTCGGCCGTGATTGACCGCTTGGCGACTCGTTCCATTGATCACTAGTCGACCTCGGCCAAACCACCCATGATAATTTACAAATTACTCACGATAACTATCTCTTCATGCCGAATTTCCTCATCTGATTTTGACCCATACAATAACGACTAACATTTACACTGTCACGCTCATGACAGAGGGCGGGCTAATGAGGGTGCGTCAAAGAAAAGGACTGACAAGCTTATAGGTCATTAAGCTTCAGAAGCAGAGGTGCACGTGTCACTTTAGACGAATCTCACATCAAACTAAAAAGAAAAGTAAAAAACTTTACAAGGTATAACACAATTTTTCATAATTCGAACGCTTTTGGACTCGATAGCAGCCTACAAAATAAACAAATTCATGAGTCCTCGCTGTTGGACCAAAGTAGACGTGACATGAATTTTTGGGCTCTGAGACACAAATGTATTAACAAATAATTTTTCTGGCTTTACTAAACACGTAACCAGAATGGAAACCAAACAAAATTAAACTAGAAAGTAAAAGCAAAAACAAGAAAAAAGCTTGACATGTTTCTAATTTAAATTTGTAGAGAAATAATAAAAAGAAAAACAAGTTAGTAGAAGATATATTTCGAAATAATATGGGGATATAAATGTAGCTACGTGGTATATAAACTAGTAAATATGAAATAATATTTTTAAAATGAGCCAAGGATAACAAAAATTATCGGAACGATGAGAGTTCAAAAAGAGGGTTTTAAAATGATTTGGATATAAAAACAAGAGGACAGAATTAATATTGCAAAGAATGAAGTCATTATTGGGAAGGCAAATGTTTGAGTTGGGACTAGAAAATAATCTAAGGCAAAGATGGGTACTATCGTTAATAGTAGTAGTACTATTACTAGTACTTTGATGATTCCAAGATAATAAATGCACAATGATCTAGTTCTGATTCTTCAAATTAATAATAATAATTTTTTAATTAAAGATGATGAATGATTAATTTGCATGAATCTCGACTATTTAATTTGTTAATACAATTATTAAAGTCTTTGGAAGGGGAGGTTTGGAGTTACAGACACGTTATCTTCGTGTGACTTATAGGTCGTGAGTTTGAATCATAGAATTAGCCATTGCTATTTGCATTAAGGTAAGCAGACAACACACCCCTTTGGGGTGCAGTCTTTCCCTACTGCGTGACCGCAAGATGCTTCGTATAGCGGGCTGCCCTTCAATCGTCCCAACACATGAAAAAAAAAAATTATATTTCCTTAAAAATTTGGCCTTATCGCTTAATGATTTTCACTATTTGATCTATGATCTTCCACATTATTTTTTTGAAATGAATAAAAATGGATTTAGGTTACAAAAAAATAGTAAACTAGAGTTGAGTATGAGGACCACTTGAATCATCAAAAGGCAAAACTTGAAGATCCATATGTTGTGCTGATCATATATATATTAAGAAGAATTCAATTCGATTAATATTTTAGAGCAAACTCTTTCTTATCTGTCAAAAAGAGTATCGCATTGACAAATCATAAGACAATACTGTAATATGATCCTTTTCGCGACATATGATCATGCAAAAATCTCTCATATCATATGTGTAAGCAAAGATCATTTTTAGTTAACGATTGAAATTATTTACATTCGATAGCCGTAAAACTATATAAAATTTATATATATTTTTCGTATATAATATTTGGCCATTACTTTTAGAGCGGTTATACAATATTATTTCTCTTATGTATAGTAGAGCCCCCTCGTCCGGGCAGAGCTACAGTTCAACCGACGTGTTCGACAAAACCCAATAGTTTTGACTTATACCGTCTTTATAAAAAAAATATTTTAAAATTTATAAATTATTTATTTAAAATCCAATAAGTTATTTTTTATATATAGAATTTAGAACCCATAAATTTAAATACTTGATTTCGCCTTTGCGCGTCCTCCAAAATCTAAAAAATGAAAATATAAAGCCAGTAATATAAATAGTAAACCCTATCATTTGTGGTTTAAATTTTCTTTTGCACTTTTAAAGAAAGAGTGCATTGTTGTCGAAAGAATGTTCAATTGTAACATCTTGTTGGAAACGTAAATTCAATAAAAATGTCACCATGTACTTCCCACGATTTTAGGAACATTTTCCTTTTTCTATGAGATTGGTTTTTCTTTCAACATTTTCATTTGATTTTTATTCATTTATTATTATCAAGCATTAAGATTTAATTTTATGTATTGTCAAAAATTCTTCGTTTTTATTTAATTAGTCTCCGGAAATCGCCTTTTCTAATTTATATCTAATCATTATTCTCTTGTGTGCTATAATCTGGTAAATTGTTAAACATTTCTATGTACTCTTCCTCTTTTCTTTTTTTCCAAGTACTTCTCTAGGAATCGCCCTCCAACAATGGGAAATATCTAAAAAAAAAAAACTTTTAAACTTGGCATGAATTATTAGTCGCACCTTTAAATTATTCGTGATCTTAATTATCCCTAATATTGGTGGAGGAAATACCTTAAAGTAGAATTTACAAACATGGCACTTGCATTATCTTGTAACTAACAAAAGTTACTAAATGAGATTTTAAAAATAACTATAGAGTCCACGCTTGATATATATATATATATA
>ML242581.1:8852-84317 GCA_005239495.1 Nicotiana undulata | reverse complement strand
ATAATATCCGGAAATGCCTTATATATATATATATATATATATATATATATAAGGCATTTCCGGATATTATCATTCAATACATATGATTTTGTGCAAGCGGGTTCAATCTTAAAAGTACATAACTTTAGTCGTAAAATAGTAGTTGTTAAGTGGATTCAAATAAAATATTTATACAAAATTTACGCTACTTTAATCAGAATTTATACATATACACAATATTATTTTTTGGAGAAGCGGATTCAGCTAAACCCGCTTGCCGCTACGTACGTCCGCCACTGGTGGCACTAATTTGGTAAAGATGTGCTTTAGATCCTTAAACGATAAGATAAAACTATAATGAATCACATTTTCTTATTCTAGCCAAGCAAAGTTAAAATTTTCAAAAAATTAAAGACATATTTTTATTCTATAAACCCTAAGATGCCCTACAATATGTTGTGTCTTGTCTTTGCTGAAATATTCTGACATTACCAAAATTGATTAGGCGAGTATGTGTAAATTAAAGTTATGCTTAGGAATATCTACAAAGAAAAGAAGTATTATTGATGTGACTAAACATCACCCAAAAAATAGTGTTACAATGAGAATAAATCTTGTGCTTTTCATCATTTGAGCGTAACTGTATTTTTGGGACATGGGTCAAGACGAAAATAGGTGCTTATGT
This sequence comes from Nicotiana undulata, assembly GCA_005239495.1. NCBI lineage: Eukaryota > Viridiplantae > Streptophyta > Magnoliopsida > Solanales > Solanaceae > Nicotiana > Nicotiana undulata. The sequence goes on along the minus strand of ML242581.1, from coordinate 83,653 downwards.
ATGGTTAAAAGAAAGGACTTGCTGGAATTAGAGAGAAAAAACATATTCGCACGTGTTGTTTACATCAAGTAAACGAATGTTTGTATACATACTTTTAGGCTGAATATTGTTTACCCGTAAAGTCGTATAATTGAATTTGTTTGTGGTTTCTAGACAAGTAAATTAATTTGATCTAAATAATTAACGAAATAACTGATGAAATATAAAATACTTAGCCTTAAAAGGCAGATGGAACGGCAGAGCTGACGAGTCCAGTAACATAATATCTGGGCACAATAATGGTGAGATCAAAAGGCAAGTGTCACGCTCCAACCTCGGAAAACGCGACAGGCGCTCAACCGAGTGGACCCGGTTGATCAAGCATGTTAGACACTTTCTACCCAATTCACTTATGATCAAGAGAAGGCATGTTTTTATTTATTAATCAGTAGAAAGATCATATATAAACACATTACTAAATCATTTTATTTTGTTACATCACTGTTAAGTCTCAAAATATATACATTCTTATGATTGAGTGGAACAAGAATCCAAAATACAACATAATCCATTTGACCTTTCTAGCACCTATATACAATCCACATAGTGTCTACGAAGCCTCAAAAGATATAAAAGGGTACAGAGATAGTGCCGGTAACAAGGCCCCGACTATACCTCAAAAAGTGAAAACAATATAAACCAAAGATACAACACATGACTCCGGAATGAAGTGGGGCTTATCGAGTCCGGTGGGAAGAGGCTCCACCACCATTTGTGATAAAAATGTCTGCTATGGAACCACTTGGATCCATTTAAAGATGCAGTGCCCCCGGCAAAAGGGACGTTAGTACCGTCGAATAGGACTAGTATGAAAACTAAACACCATCTCAATAGAATGAATAGTAATACAGAGGAAACATTAAAGAATGCAATATGAGCTTCAAATAACACTAAACATCAAGTTAAGGATCACATAGACTTTCAAGTCAATTTCCATGTTATTAGGTTTGGTGATCTTTAGTACCGATATGCCACAAATCACAATACCACCGTGTTCTTACACGGAGCCCGATCTCGACCCGATCGGCTAGGTCATCTCATTTGAGACATCAACCATATCCACAATTTTAATTATCATTTCCAGCACAATTACCACCATGTGTGCGGCATGGCGTCCGATCACGGCCCAATCGGCTAGGCCATCTCATTTGAGACATCACCCTTTTCAGTCAATCATCTCACTTCATATTTTTTCCCCATCTTTTCAATGCATTGACACGAGTATAAAGTCATTCTTGGCACTTGACCGTATTTCTTCAGTTTCCTTTTTACATTCAACATCATTATCATCATCAACAACACTAAGGCTTATCATTTAAGATATTACTACACATGTGAGCAATTTGGGAATCCTAAGCATATAGAGTTTTTTCATACACTTTGGCGTAACAACCTTTATTCAACTTTGGCATGAAGTCTTAACATTTTTTAACACATATTCCACATTTTGAACAAATCCTCAAATGGAAAAATGACATGATAAAGCATTTAGAATAAATATTGAGCATGTATTCTTCAACACAAACACATTCGGAATAGCCCACTCTATGACGATCAATTTGGGACTTACACCAATTACATGACACAGGGGGATTTAATTCTAAGAAAAAGGGGGTTTAGCCAACATACCTCGATTGAGTTTCCTTACACTCAAAAGTGTTATAGCAACACCAATTTATTTTAGAAATATAACTAATTGAACTAAAATTAGAGAAATGATCGTGGTTCTAGCTCATTGGAGCATTTTATCAACCACCAAGTGCGCATTAAGGCCTTTTTATGAAAGACTTCACCATCCCACACCCCATTATTTACTATCTTTAGCTCACAACCTCCCCACATACTTTAAGAATACATGCATGCAAGATATTCACCCCCACACCCAATAATTGCCTTTCTAATTATCCCCATTTTTACTAAATTTTTGAAATCAAAAGCTAGAGTATAGATTCTTACCTTCAATATGAGAACCTTCTTGATAATATTCAAATATTGAGCAAGAATTGTTGAATTTTAGAGTGAAAGTTATCCTCACTCTAAGAACTCTCTCTCGCCCACTCTTAAAATATCAGAAATATGCTCAAAATGGTCTATGGTATGTGTTTTAACAAAATAGGGTCGGGTTTAAAAATCTCAAAAATGAAGCCCCAGGACAGGATATGCGGTCGCATATGCGACCACATAATGATTCTGCGGTCCACAAAATGATCGCGAAAGATGGCCCTGCGAATTGGGCTGGCCTGCTTCACTCTGCGATCATTATGCGGCCCGCAGACCTGTTCTGCGGTCGCATAATGCACCGCAGAACCTCCCTCCGCAAAAGTATAAGGATGATTATGTGACCAAAATGCGGCCCGCAAAACGGTTATGCAATCTCATAATTGGCCGTGAAATTGACCTCAAAATTGGCCAAAAAGGCAGCTTCACTTTGCGGCCATTATGCTCCCCGCAGAGCGATTATGCGACCGCATAATGGGCCGCAAAAATGCCTATTTCTGTAAAATATTTTCCTTCAACTCCCCAACGCACTGTTTAATCCAAAAAGCATTAACCTCTACGCCTTCTCCGGCATCACAAAAATCCCGATTTTTAGGAAAACCTTTACGGGGCCTTACAACAAGGAAGCAAAAGTGTATCAAGATTCTATACAAAATGTAGTGTAAGTTAGCCAAACAAATCCGTGTCCTTTACAATGACAACTGAGCTCACTATTTATAGTTATGTCTAAGGAATGAAGTCTTAGGACCATGTCTTTCTTTAATGTCACTTATGAGGTCCATTGATGAAGATGTAACGTTAGACATAAATGCCAAATTCCTTGTAACGGGCCATCGTCCTTAATGTTGCAAAATATTATGTATTAAATGTTACTTAGTGCAAAGCATTTAATACTCCTTATATTATAGTTATTCCTTCTGGTGACAAGCGGAATAACTATGTTAGGTGGCCATCCCCATCTTGGGTTCCACGTGTCCTTTCTTATAGCGAACACGTGCCATGTCGTATTTTTTCCTATGTAGATAGTCCCCTGCTTTCCGGTGACCCAATCTAGTGTTACCGGGAAGTTGGTAGAAATACTTCTTTTGGAGGGAATTATCATAACTCCCTCTGTAGTCTTCTGACAGGTGATTAGACGCATGTCTCTCCGCATTTAATGCCCTGAACACGCGTCATCCCATGAAGCATCTCGCGGTCACGCGTCATCCCACTCCCCTGATTCAGCACAACTTTTGTCGATTATTGAGGTAATCATGGCCATGGATTTAGCCGCCAATATTTTACTTATATGCAGCTTCCTTTTCCTTTGCATTTCACAATTGCTTGAACTTTTTATTTGCATCCTTGTTTTCCATCCCTCCTCTAATTTTCTTCAAGCACAAAATCTTTTCCTTCTTCTATTCTAATGGCTTCTTCATATAAAAGTGTTGGTCCTACGAAGAGAAAGAACAAAACCTAGGATTCTGTTCCTCCAACAGTGGGTTCCATCATCCCAAGAAGGCTTAGTACTTCGAAGGATCTTGAAGAGAAATTTCCTACTGCTAACCCTCGCACATGGGCTGTTAGCAGGTACCCTTCTTCCATTCGCCCATCCAGTATTCCTACTGTGAAGGAGGACGACCGCTTCCATGAGTTAGATATTATTGCTTCTAATCTATCGAAGCAAGTGACCCTTCCCAAGGAAGGTTTTACATATTTTTTCACGTATCCCTTTACTTTGGGTGCGTTTTCTTTGACTGGCGAGCTTGATTATGTGATTGTGGAGTTTTGCCTTAGCTACCAGGTGTGCTTGGCACATGTGAGTCCTTCAGAGTGGAGAACAATCGCGTGCCTTTGGTGTTTGTGCCAAGAAACTAGAGAGGAGCTAACCTTAGCTCATATGATGAATCTCAATTCCTCAAAATCTTCCGCGGGAGAATGATAAACCTTTGCAAGCGTGACCACTATGCTTTTGTCTAGCTTGGATGATGACGACAATCGGGGGTGGATGGAACGACTCATTGCAGTTTCCACCAACGACATCATTCCAACAATGGCTTCATCCTTTCTGGTTGCTTAGAACCGCTCTCGTAAGTTCTTTGTATAGTATTCTCTTTACTAGGTATTCTTCTATGGCCGTATCATCTATTCACCCTTCGCATATTTCAGCAACTCGATGGATCTCACCGGTGGTGGAAGGTTTAGAACGGTGGGTCCAGAAGACCTTGGACGTCACAACGCCCTAAACTCGTTTGTGGAAAGAACTGGACCTTAAGTACGGGTGGACGACCAAAAATCATGGTAGTTTTAATTTACCTTGTTTTTGTATTCTATGTGAAGAAGTTTGCTGAACTCTCCTAACTTTGTTCATGACATTAGACCTATATGCGGGCTCAGTTGATGTCCCCGAGGGGGATGTTTTGGGTGACCTTGCTGATGCGACGAGGCTTCTTCAGGAGGCACTTACTCGAACATGCATCTCTGTGCTTGCTTTGGGCGCAAACGTTTCTTCATGGAGTCCCCGGCCAGAGAACAAGTAACTAAAGAGAAGACGTTCCTCTACGACCGAGGAAATAATAAGAGGGCAAAGATTGATGCCCCTAAATAATCTCCGGTGGCAATGGTGACTGGTTCTCCTTCTAAGCCGGTCATAGACACTGTGATGATCAATGATGATGAAGATGCTAGTGAAGAGGGAGATGTTTTATATAGAAGGTGACGATCCTCACTGTCTCAACAGGATGCTCAACTGGTTGAGATAATTGCACCAACTAAAGACGTTGTCTCGGCACTTTAGGGAGAATCTGATTTAGTTGAATATGCTAACTCCCGCTTCCGGGCCCCAATTGCTGCAGCCGGTAGCGCGGGGCTGAGTACCGGATCTATGCCGTGTTTGGTTGGAGAGCACCAAACAACCAACACTGGATTTGATGCAATTGTCTCTCACTCTTCAACTCCATCAGCTTTATCTCCACCTTCACAAACACCATCAACTGCTACATCATTTCCATCTTCATCCACTCTTCCACCAGCGATTACTACATTATCTCTATCGGCCGCACCTTACCATGAAGAAGGTGTCCCTCTTCCACAGTCCCCAGTTCATGGGAATTCGAGGGAAAATTATGCTGCCCCTTCTGAAGATCCACAAAGGAGGAGGAATATTACTCTTTTGGTCCATACCGGGTGCAACGTGTTATCCCAGCCGGTGGAGCTTACTAATTACCTAAAGCCTTTGGCTTCAGAAAAATATTGGGAATATATTCAGACACTCTCGGGGGAGTGTTTGTTGAACAATGTTGTGCATAACGCTGTGACGGTAGGTTCCTTTATTCCCCTGTTATTTCCTCTACTTTTGAACAAATGTATTCGAAGATTTACTTCTTCTTTTTTTATAGGCCAACTTTTGTCACGCCCCAAACCTAGGGAGGCATCGCTGGCACCCCGAGTTGTACTGGCCCGAGCGAACCACTCTGTAACTCATTCTGATTTTGTAACTATCATGGGCCAACATGGCCACAACTCGTAATGTATAACTATAAGTGGGCAAATACTATATCAATGAACCATCTTTCTTAAACATGAATACATATGGGTTGTCAAGGCCTCTAACATACTGTATAAAATGAACCTCTGTCTCAAAGCCTCTAAGATTATTTGACATCAAATGATACAGGGTACTGGCCTACCTATAAGTCTGTATCCAAACTCTGACACGATGACTTATAGACTCGGTTGCACTCTGAATGGGGTAGAGTCTTACCGATCCTTTGCTGAATGCTGACCTTGTCTAATATGAGGGCTCGTCAACTGATTGTCTATACCTGCAGGCATGAATGCAGCGTCCCTAACAAAAGGACATCAGTACGAATAATGTACTAAGTACGTAAGGCGTAATTGAAACATAACAATAAGTCAACATTTATTAAAGACATATAAGAATCAACCTGAATCTCTGAAGTGCCACCGTATATGCATACTTGTTGTACTCATATATATTCAATGCTTCTCTTTGAGACTATTATCCATATCTTATGATGCATGACGACCCAACTAATCAGTGGTAACTGCCCGACCAGTCGTCGCATGGTGGTAAATGTATGATTGCCCAACCGGTGGTAACTGCCGACCGGTCGTAGCCTGGTGGTAAATGCATGTCTGCCCAACTGGTGATAAATAATGATACATAACTACCTAACCGGTGGTAACTGGCCGACCAGCCGTAGCACGTAGCACGGTGGTAAATGCATGAAAATGCATGTACATGTATCACTATATTTTAAACATTAACATCTCTATCATATACCTCATTAGGGACTTATGGACATACTTAGACATGCTTGAATATCATTTTACAGGAATAAATAACATAGACATCCTTAACTGTTAAGAGTAGAAACACTTAGAAATAGCATTACGTCTACGTATCGTTACTTGGATCATGCCAAAAGAAAGAAGGATTAGCCTTAACATACCTGAACTAAATATCCATCCATAAGTTTACACCAACTGCAGAAATCTTTCCTGTTGTAACCTAGATGTTGAGACAAAAGGGCGATAACTCCCTACTCATTTCACCACTAAGAGTAAACAACAGTGATTAAAAACAGATCTACGACTTCAGTTGTCCACCATACTATACAGTATACAACTTCCCTCTCCTCGACTCCAAAAGAAAATGCTAAAACATATCTTTTACCTCATTATAGAATCACCGAGAATTAATTTCATGCTCAAGTTTGAGTAGCAATGTGCAGTGTCATATCATCTATTCAAGCCCCATGAAACAGGGGTCATACGGGAGTAATCATGGTCTATTCATACATATAACTTAAACAGAAAATTTGGTTGCTTAGCCAAATTTATTCTTTAAATGCCACCTTATCAAATGCATTAAGAGTCACCAATTAGGAATTAAGGGCTGCCCCGTTAGGTCTTGTAGGCCTTATCCAACTTTTAACTAATCTTTCACTAAAATCATTATTATCCAATTATCCACCTAATTAAGAATTATCTCAAATTACTTAAAATACTACTCACTTTTAACACACTTTATGTACCCTACTATCATGGTTATGTGGTACCATATAAAATCAATACATACACTATTATTTCATTAAACATCCATGTAAAAATACATATATTTTATCAACTCCTAATTTTCCTAATCTCATATAAAGAGTACAAATTTCCGTACGCTTAATTCTTAAAATGGTAAAAAGATAACCTTCTTTTCTAGTGAAAAAATAATTTCTAGCTTTACAATAAAGAAAATCTCATAAACTTTCTTATATTATGTGTATAATTTACCATATCCGAAAATAGTAATAATGGTAACTATCTAAAATTATACATATACAATTTTTACTAAAATAATCCACTTAAAAGAAAATATCACACTAACATATTATCTAACGGTATCAAGGTTGTAAACTCACAGGGTCATAATAATAATAATGTCTTAAACCCTTATAATCTCCTAATAGACATAATCCCTTGAACTCATGTGGATTTACTACAACACATCCTAATGCTAAGGTACACGATGTAACAACCTTATTGCTTCTGAGGGCCTTCAATGGTTGATTCATGATAAGAAAGGACTTACTTCTGAGCGGGATCAGCTTTTGGCGGAACGGAACCATATTGTTCTCCGCCTTTCGGAACTGGAAACCAAAGCTACCGAGGCCGTTATTTTAGAGACTCATTTATAGTAAAGCGAGCAATAAGTGGTAACCTTTAGCCAAGAAATTGAGCTACTGAGGGTAAGATTTGATGAAGCCAAGGCCAAATGGGCGGAAGTCTAGAATGACGTTCTTGCTGCAATCGATCATGAGGCTGCCTCCGCTGAAAGAGTGATTAGCTTGGAAGCAGCCTTGAACTCCAAAAGTGAAGAGCTTGCTGATGTGATGGAGAAACATGCCCAACTAGAAGAGAAGTACAGGAAAACTATCGAGCATAATAGGCTCTTTAGTTCAACTGTCCGCAAGCTCGGCGTTAGCCTCAAATCTGCTAGGTCCGTCCGGGAAAACCTTTCCGCCGAGGTTACTCAACTCAAGGAAGAACTTAAGCGCCGAGAAACTTCACTCATTGTTGGAAAAACTTATTGTTTAACCAAAGAATTAGATTCTCTGCCAAAGCTATTTTAAGAAGAACACGGGTTTCTGATAACCAAAAAAATATGAAAATAATTGTAAGTAAATTCGTAATTGAAAGCAATAGAGATGCGTAAAAAGTAGGGGTAGGCATAAAATCCAAAAAATCGAATTCAAAACCGAACCGAATTAATTCGGTATTTCGGTATTTTAGTTTATTCGGCATTTCGGTTTATATCGGTACAAACATTTCGGTATTTTGGTAATTCGATTCGGTATACGGTATTGGATTTTAAATATTTCGGTATTTCGGTATAACGAAATACCAAAATAGCTTAAGGAACTAGTTAAATCAAGTTTCGTTCGTCATTTATAAGACCTCAAAGTCTTTTACAAGCCATTGTTAATTTATCATATTCTGAAGGCAAACATAAATAAAGGATTTAATTACATAAACTTTCTCTGGTTTTCACCTTCTAATTACAAAGGTTTCAACTGTATTTTTAAAAATTATAGATTTCCCTTGTTTTAGCTGTGTAAATAAAAGAGCTAGCTAGTGATACTGTTAGCGATAGATTTACCAATTGCATATACTATTACCTCATTAATCTCAAATTGAACTATGTTTAAGCAAAACTAAAGCATAACAATTCATTTGGGACAAAAGTTCATTTAAAAAATTCAAAAGCTTAAAATAGTGTCTAAGTGGATCAGATCCATCTGCACTGATTTCTTCTAAAACTATCATTTTGCTTAGGCTTCTCGATATTTATGGCGGAAATATTTTGCCGCCACTTCCCTCGTACCATTGCATCTATCTCTAAATGTATGCATCGCTTGTCACTTCTATTTAATGCTCGTGCCACGTGGCGTTCCCATATTGGTTATGCAATTATTTAGCGCCTTTCAGGGCTTTTTGCGGCTGCATCAGTCACGAAGTGAAAGCTTCAATTATGACTTTTACATCACTATTTTTTCCAATTTTTTACGGTCGCCTTTGAGTATAAATACCCCTTTTCCTTTCTTTAGTTTCACGAAAAGCTTCCAACCTCCTTTCTTTATTTGTAAATTCTTCATCTTCGTAAATATGTCTTCTTCAAACCAACAATCTAGAAAAGTCATTATTGTAGATGAATTGACTCCCTCTTCTGCTCCAACATGGAATAGGAGAGGCGGTAGGCTTAGGAGCTTAAGTTCTACTCGTTCCAGGGGTTCTTCTTCTTATTCTTCTCCCCCTGCATCTTCTAGGTCTGATATCCCTTCGTCTTCTTCGAGGTCTAGGGCTTCTAGATCTTCATCAAAATTTAGAGAACATAATGAACCACTTCGTGAGCCGAGGGTCGATGAGATTGTTCCCGCAGAGTTTTCTTTTGCCAAGGATGTCAGGCTATGAGTGAGAAGCTTTATTCAATGTCATCACGTGAAAGTGCTGACCTTTATCCTATCCAAATAACAGAGGGCTTAGTGTCTCTTGTACGCAGGGATTGTCATTGGAAGCCTGATTTTCGTGTTGTTGTTCCTAACGATAACCAAAGGATAACCTGTTACAGGACGGGGTATTCTTTTGTCTATACTTATCCCTTCACATTAGGATTCAAGCCTCCCATCGACCCTGTTATCATTGAGTTTTGTCGATTCTTAAAAGTTTGTGTGGGACAAGTAGGTCCTCTTGTCTGGCAAGTAGTCGCGTGCCTTAGGTATTTTCTCAATTTAGCTTCCGTACCCTTTACTTTTCATCATCTTATTCACCTCTATTCTCCGATGATGTTCCGCCAAGGAGTGTTTACTCTCGATGCTTGGAGTAAAAGGGTGTTAGTTACTCCAGTTGATGACAAGGATAAATGGTGGTATGTACGGTATGTTGCTGTCCCTACTTCAGGTTTAGTAGGTGAATACAATCTCCCCTTTCCTGAGAAGTGGAATCTTGCACGTGAGTACATTTTTGCTCGCTCTCCTTTTATTTTATTTTTGATAAATTATCAGTACCGTGACTATTTCTTTTCCTTTAGCAGAAACCATGGGAACTGTCGAGAATGTCTCCGATTTTTGTGATTGGGTAGAAAATCTCTTATCAATCGCTCCTTTAGAAGAACGTTCGTGGAAGTACCTACCTTTGAGGTTTGGATGAAAAGTAAAGACCCACGGTAAGTGAAGTTTTTTGTTTTTACTTCCTCCTTTGTTAGCTTTATCTGACCCTTTTTTATTTGGTAAGGTTTCCTACTCGTGGAATTTCCGCTGCGGCTGTGTCCTCTTCATATCTGTCCTTGGCTAAGGCTTAGGAGATCATCGTTGTCTCCTCCTCATCGAAAACGAATTCGAGTGGGTCCAGGATCTTAGAGGATGAAGAGGAATATGAGGGTTCGCTGGTCCATAGGTCACGTAGGAGGAGGGTAGTCTCCGACGATGAGTCTGCACCCGTTGTTGATCCTCCCGTGCCTGAGTCAGAACTTTTCTCTCCCGAAGATGCAACTCCTTCTCCTGTTCGTGAGTCCGTTGATCACCTGTTCCAACAAGGTTTTGGTATCGTCTCTGATGAAGCCCCTCTTGTTGTTTTCTCTCCTCCTGTTCCCATTGTTATTTCTGCTCCCATTGTTGTTTCTGCTCCCATGGCTATTCCTACTCCCCAACCTGCTTCGCCCGTAGATCCTACACCCACCCCTGCTTACGTGCCTTCTGTTGTTGAAGTAGGGTCTTGCAGTAGTGGGGTGATGAAGCAAGTTACAATAAAGGTTCCTACGGCGGGAAGCCTCTTGAAAAAGTCGGGCCAGACTGATGTATGGATGAAGCCATTGATAGGCCAAACTGAGAAGTCTAAGCTAGAAAGCCACAGCTCCTTGACTTGGATGAACGAGATTGTACACTCTTCCTTAAAGGTAAAACTTGCTCTTCCTTCATATTTACTTATACATTCTTACCGTATCTAATTTATTTTTTTATGTAGATCAACCTTATAGGCACAAAGTTAATGAAGAGAATCGTTCAAGTGGAAAAATCAGCGAATGACTTCCAAACCGAGGCTAACAATTGGAAAGAGTAGTACGAGAGTTTACAGCTTGACATGGAGGCAATGGAGGAGGAAAAGTGTACCTTGGAGCAGCGGATTAGAGTTGTTGCAACGGAACTAGCCATAGAGAAGGCATCTTCTAATGAAGTAGGCAAGGGCAAAAACATCTTGGAGTCTTCCTTTGTAGAGCAGCTTTCCCGTGCCACCGAAGAGATTAGGAGCCTGAAGGCCTTGTTGGATCAGAAGGAGGCATACTCTGGTGAACTTGTTCAATTGCTCACCCAAACCCAAGATGACCTCCGTATTTCCTCAGAGAAGGTCCAGTTTCTGGAAAGGTCTCTTACTCCTTTACAAGCTTCCCATGATGCTGTCGTGGCTGAGAGAGATGAGCTAAGTGCTAAAGCTGAATAATGAGAGAAGGACTACGAGGCTCTTGAAGACAAAGCAACCATCGATGTTAGCTGGGCTTATCTGAATGCTCGTCTTGACACATTGACGGAAATGGGCCAAAAGGGTTTTGACTTGGAAGCCGAAATTGCTAAAACCAAAGAGACGATTGAGAAGTCTCAGCAAAGTCAGTATTTCTCTTCACCTGAGGCTGAGGTCCTTGCTACTCGTGTCTCACCATCTCAAACCGCTCCTCCTGCCAGCAAAGACAATCCCCCCATCTAAAAAAGATTTTATGGAACTTGGTTCTCCCTTTTTTTTATTTGCAACAATTGGTGGTTACCCCCGGTCCCATTGGGGGTAAAGTTTGATCCTTTGTAAGTCCCCAAATAACAACTTAGGAGAAATCTATGTGTAAACAAAGCCGGCTTAGACTAAGTTAACACTTAGTTTTTTACTGTAATATATTAGTATCAATATTAGCATGACTTTTGAGTTTTTGTTTTAATCTTAAGTCTTTTGCATGCTTTCTTTTCGAGGTTTTTGGTTTACCTCCTAGTTTTTGACTTTGCATTAAACAATGCTTAGATTTTTCATTCCGTTTCGTAAATAGGCACGATTTATAAAAGAGGGCTCTTTTTTTAATGACACTTAATGAAAAAGATGTCCCAACTTCATAATGGTGTAAATGTACAAAAGAGAGATAGGAATTTCACATGTTTTTCTTTAACAATGTTTTGAAGAAAGTCTTTGTATTATTTCGAACTTTCGCAACATTTTACATGTTTTTGTGTATCGTCCATAACTCTTTTGTAACTATTTTTCTTACAACAAATTTGGTATAAACTTGTACTCGTAACTGTTTTTCTTTTGCAACAGCTTTTTCGAATTAATACAAGGGTATAACTGTTTTCATTTATAACAGTTTTTTGAATAAATTTAAGGGTATGAACTGTTACCCGTAACTGTTTTTATTTACAACAATTTTTGAATAATTACAAAGATATGCTTTTTTCATTCGTAATTGTTTTCATTTACAACAGTTTTTTTGAATAAGTACAAGGATGTTGTCTCATCCGTAACTGTTTTTACTTACAACAGTTTTTGACTAAATACAAGGATGTGCACTTTTATCCGTATCTAATATTCTGCCTTTAACCTAAACATTCTTTTACATTTACGAATATGTTTTTTTGAAACATTCGTTTATATTTACGAATATTTTTGAAGGTTTATGAATCAGGCTTTGTGTTTCTGTCTTTGGCTATTTGATTTCGCTCATAGTCCTTGACTTGTTTGGGAAGATGGATCTTCAGGCTTGAGCTTTGACTTTTTGATAGTGTTCTTTGCTTCTTCTTTGCCTTCCATACTGTATAGTCCCCTAAGTGTATTAGCTTTGAAGAATGAAATCTCGAGCACTTGATTATTCCTTCCTTGTGGTCCTTCTCCTAAAAAGGAAAAACATACGAGACTCGAAGGTATATAGTTTTTAGATGATGACTCCTTAAACCTTAAAAACATCCATCAGAAAGTTTTAACCCTAGACCGGAAATTTAGTTACTTCCTCGTGTCTATGCAGGCCTAATATCATCATCTGGTGATGGGTTACCTCTTTGCCTATAATCTAAAAAGGTTAGTACAATTTTAACTGTACAAAAGTAAAATCGAACGCAATGATACCCGACCGAGGGTATTCCTTTTACTCAGAAGTAATACTTCTTCAAATGAACAACATTCCAACTGGTTGGTAAGATTCTGCCATCCATAGCTTCCATCTCATAAGCGCCTTTTCCAACAATGCCACGGACTTTGTAAGGTCCTTCCTAATTTGGATTTAGCTTTCCTGCACCAGTTTCCTTCGTCGATTGGAGGACTTTTTTAAGAATGAAGTCCCCAATTTTTAAATATCCGAGAAGAGATTTTCTATTGTAATATCGCTCTATAATTTGTTTTTGGGCTACCATACGTACAAGTGCGGCTTCCCTTCTTTGCTTGAGCAAATCCAGATTTGTTTTCAACTCATCGTTGTTTGTTTCTTCCGTTGCTGTTGTGAACTTCGTGCTTGGCTCGCTGATTTCCACTGGTATTAAAGCTTCTAAACCATAAGCAAGTGCGAATGGAGTTTCTACCATAGCAATTTTTGCAGTAGTTCTCTAAGCCCATAATACTGCAGGTAGTTCGTCAGGCCAGTTTCCCTTGGCTTTTTCCAATCGTTTCTTTAAGTTGATGACAATGACTTTGTTTGTTAACTCAGCTTGCCCATTAGCCACGGGGTGATATGGCGACGAAGTGATTCGTTTGATTTGCCATCTTTCGAAGAATTCTGTGATTTGTGAGCCTATGAACTGTGGGCCATTGTCACATACGATCTCCTTTGGTATTCCAAAGCGGTATATTATGTGTCGCCATATGAAGTTTTTCACTTCTTTTTCTCGCACCTGTTTATAAGCGTCTGCCTCTACCCATTTTGTGAAATAATCCGTTAATACGAGTAAGAACCGTACCTTTCCTTTAGCTGGGGGAAGGGGTCCCACTATATCCATGCCCCATTTCATGAATGGCCATGGTGACACCACTGGGTGGAGTAATTCTGCTGGTCGGTGCATATTGTTAGCATATCGCTGACATTTGTCGCATTTGGCTACGAAGTTCTCAGCATCTTCCTCCATTTTAGGCAAATAATACCCTGCTTTGATTAGGGTTTTGACTAAGGATCTTGATCCTGCATGGTTCCCGCAGTGTCCTTCGTGCACTTCCTTCATCACGTACTTCGTTTGATTGGGTCCAAGGAATTTTGCTAAGGGACCTCCAAACATTTTACGGTATAAAGTTTCACGAACTAGGCAATACCGTGCAGCTTTCCGGCGAAGTGCTTGAGCTACTTTTTTATCTTCAGGTACGGTACCGTTCTGCAAAAAAATTAAAATTTCGTTTATCCAATCCCAGGTTAAATTGTTAAATGTTACCTCATTTATGTCCCGGTCGATAACTGAATGAAATAGATGTATGACAATTGCATTGTCTTTATTTGTTACGTTAGTAACTGCTGCGAGGTTAGCCAATGCATCTGCTTCATTTTCCTCCCTGGGTATTTGCATAACTTTCCATGACTGGAATTTCCTTGCTAGGTCTCGTGACTTTTCCAGATATTGTTGCATCCGAGCTTCTCTAGCGGTATAAGTCCCCTGCATTTGGTTTACCACTAGTTGAGAGTCACTTTTGATCACGATCTTCTCAATTGAGAGTTCTCATGTCAGTTCAAGCCCTGCAATGACAGCTTCGTACTCTGCTTCATTGTTAGTTATGGGATAACATTTAATGGCTTGTCGTATCTTTTCACCCGTAGGTGATATTAAAATAATTCCCAAGTCGGCTCCTTTTACATTAGAAGATCCGTCAGTAAATAGAGTCCATATTCCCGGATTAGCTCTGTTGAAGATTTGTAATTCTTTTTCCACTTCAGGGATTATGCTAGTATTAATATCAACGACGAAATCAGCTAGAATTTGAGACTTTACTGCAGTCCTAGGCTGATATATTATGTCATGTTCGCTTAATTCTATTGCCCACTTAGCTAATTTTCCCGATAACTTTTGTTTATGCAAAATATTTCTTAGTGGATATGAGGTCACAACAGTAATTGGGTGACATTAAAAGTATGGTCTTAACTTTCTAGCTGCCATAATTAGAGCTAAGGCTAATTTTTCTAGATGAGGATATCTAGTTTCAGCATCTAATAAAGACTTGCTTACATAATAAATTGGAGATTGTTTACCTTTGTTTTCTCTTACTAGTACTGCACTTACGGAAATTGCTGCAACGACAAGATAGACATACAACCTTTCCCCCTCCTTTGGTTTAGACAAAAGTGGAGGTTTTGATAGATAGGCCTTCAGATCTTTGAGAGTCTGTTGGCATTCTTCAGCCCATTCGAACCGATTCTGCTTTTTAAGAACTGAAAAGAATTTAAAACTCTTCTCCGAAGACCTAGAGATAAATCTTCCTAAGGCTACAATTCTTCCTGTTAGTCTTTGAACTTCTTTTTTGTTCGTAAGTATATTAGGTATTTCATCGATAGCTTTAATCTGAGCAGGGTTTACTTATATACCCCTATTTGATACAAGGAAACCCAAAAACTTACCTGACTCAACGCCAAAGGCGTATTTTTCTGGATTTAGTTTCATGTTATACCTGCGCAGGATTTCGAAGGTGATTGAAAGATGTTGGAAATGATCTTCCGCTTGTGTTGATTTCACCAGCATGTCATCAATGTATACTTCCATTATTTTCCCAGATGTTCCTGGAACATATTTCTAACGACCCGGTCGGTCGTTACGTAGAATCAACATTATATTTACTGTTACTGCCTTGTCATAGGTTGGGTTTTTATGATGTGTTGGAGTCGGTTGGCTCGGATTCAGAATGGTTATAGTGAGAATTGAGTAATTTAGTCTCTGAAAATAGCTTTATAGTTGGAAAAGTCAACTAAGAGTTGACTTATTGGTAAACGACCTCAAAATGAGGATTTTATGGTTTGGATAGCTTTGTTAGGTGATTTGGGACTTAGGAGTGTGTTCGGAATATTTTTGTGATGTCCGGTGTAGAATTAGGCTTGAATTGGCGAAAGTTAGTTTTTGGTGATTTCTGGTCGGCAGTGGAAAATAGGCTATCGGGGTCGGAATGGAATTCCAAAAGTTGGAACAGGTTCGTAATGTCATTTTGGATATGTGTGCAAAAGTTCAGGTTAATCGGATGTGTTTTGGTTAGTTTCGGCATCTTTGGTGAATTCTAGAAAATTCAAAGTTCTTAGGCTTGAATTTGATGTGATTTTGGTGTTTTGATGTTATTTTGGGTGTTCCGAGAGTGCAACTAAGTTTGAATGATCATATATGATATGTTGGTATGTTTGGTTGGGGTCCTGAGGAGATCGGGATTGATTTCGGATGGTTAACGGGAAGTATCGGAGTTGAAAAGTGTAGCAAACAGCTGCTGGTGTGATTTTACTGTTGTTTCCGCACCTGCGGGCCCGCAGGAGCGAAAAGAAGCTCCGCATGTGCGAGATTTGGCCAGCCCAGGATATGGTCGCATATGCGGACACTTGACTGCACCTGTGAGATCGCAGGTGCGGAAGTGGAGCCGCAGGTCCGGGATTTGCCCGGTTTAATGAGAAACCGCAGGTGCGGTCCACCTGAGCGCAGGTGCGGACCGCATGTGCGAGATTTTGGCCGCAGGTGCGAAAAGCCTAGGCATAAAAGTATAAAAAGGGGACTTCACGATTTTTAACCCTCTTTACACCATTATTGTGCGGGTTCCGAGCTTTTTGAGGATTTTTGAAGGGGAAAACGTTTTTTCTTCATTAAGGTAAGTTTTTTGGACTCAATAATTCGATTATATGTGATTAAAGACCTTTTTCTTAGTGTTTAATTGGGGAAATTCAGTAGAAAAAGGTGAAATTATGGCTTGACATTATGAGACCTTTTGGAGGGGATTTGAGGGGTCATTTGGATTCCGATTTCAGATTTCTTTATATGTACGAACTCGTTAGATGATGATGATCGTTTTGGTATAAAGTTTGTCGAGTTCCGAGATGCGGGCCTAGGGGTCGAGTTTGACTAATTTCGGGTTTTGTGCTAAAAATGATATTTTTCGATTGGAATTCATTCCCTTAGCATAGTTTGATGTGAAAAATCTGATCTTTATAGATTTGGAGCAATCAGAAGTTGATTCGAGAGGCAAGCGTGTTGCGGAATAGCTTTTCGGGCTAGTTTGAGGTAAGTAATGTCTTTAAATCCTGTCCTGAGGGTATAAGACCCAGGACTTTACATCCTTTCACGATTTTGGAGTAACGCACACACTGGATGACGAGTGTGGGGCGTGCACGAATTGAAAATTTGGAAATATGTTCCTTTTTAGGCAACTATTGAGTTGCGAAACCACTTTAAAACATTTGTTTTATAGTATTACTATGATTTTATATATTTTGGTTGTAAGCCATGTTTGGGGCCTACTGCCGAGTTGTTTAACCCGTTGGGGGCTATTTTCCTAATATTCCTCACATAGTACTTATGAATTTTACACTTAGTCCTTATTGCTAAATTGTTTTGACACTTAGAGTTTATTGATATTATTCTTGAAATGAAATACTATTTTTGGGTCGAGAACCCCGTTTTATTCATGGCCCGAGTGGCATGCTGAGAGTGTCTGACTGAGTGAGGTCGAGTGTCTGAGAGTGATTTATGCCATGATGTGGCTTGTTTAAAGCGTTTGGGTTGTAGGAGCCCCTCCGGAGTCTGTACACACCCTTAGTGAGCGCACGTACCTACTGAGTGCGAGTGTCGAGTGATGAGTTATTGGGAGGCATGAGTGACAGTGAGGTTGCCCGCGGGGCTGATACTGAGTGATGGTGAGTTGCTGAGAGAAATTGTTACGAGTGATGATTATGGCCCGAGGGGCAGTTTTATGATGATATTTTACTGAGTTTTTGACTATGATTCACTTCATTTTTCAAACTGATATTACTGAGAGTTTTACTGAGAAATATTGGAAAAATGTACTTATTTCAAAGGATTTTGTGGAGACTGGGTTTCGAACTTATGTATACTGTATTGAGACTTGATGTTTTACTATTTTGTGGATTGGTGTATCTGTGTTGTGTGTTTCTTATTCTCAGACTGTGATTTATTTTCATTACTACTGAGTTGGCGTACTCATCATTACTCCATGCACCTCTGTGTGCAGATCCAGGTACGGGTTCTGAGTAGTGATTCCTCTGAGATCGTTCATCGTCAGCTTTGGGATTTCGAGGTAGCTGTCCAGCGTCCGCAGCTTCTCCATTTCCCTTCCTTTATTAGTATTAGTATTTTATTCCTAGACATTGTTTATGACACTAGCAGAGTTAGTTTTTTTCTTAGATGCCCATGATCGGTTGACTCCAGTCCTGGGAGATTTGTTTAGACTGTTAGGTTTTATTATGCTTGCTTAAAGACTTAGAGGAAAATTTTTATACTTTGTTTGCTGGTTATTATTGATTTTTGAGAAATTATATTAAAATAAATGTGAGGTTATGTGATGGTTGGCTAGCCTAGTTCCACGATAGGCGCCATCACAACCTGTTATGATTTGGGGTCGTGACAAGTTGGTATCAGAGCTCTAGGTTACATATGACTTAACGGTCATGACTAGGTTTAGTAGAGTCTTGCAGATCGGTACGAAGACGTTTGTACTTATCTTCGAGAGGCTACAGAACTCTTAGGAAACAAATCTCATTTTCTTGAACTCTTTTGTGCCATTCTAATGGTTCTTGAAATCTAAACTAATATTGTTTCATTCTCTCACAGATGGTGAGGACACGCACTACCGATCAGGGTGACCAGACACCAGCCAGACCCACAAGGGGTCGAGGCCGTGGTAGAGTTAGGGGACCAGCCCGCGCAGCAGCCGGGACAGTACCACAGGATCCCCCTATCATTCTGGATCAGGTTCCCGCCGAGGGTGCTCCAGCGGGACAAGCTCAGGCACCGGCAGTGCCTATTGTTATTCCGGGTCTTCAGGAGACCCTGACTCAGATATTGACGGTATGTACCAGTTTGTATCAGGCATTTGCTATGACTACTAATGCCACTACAGCTCAGGCCGGGGGAGGCATTCAGACTCCAGCTGCCCGGACACCTATGCAGGTTGTATAGGGTATTCAGGCACCGGGGGTAGTCCCAGCCCAGCCGGTTGCCCCAGTTCAAGACTATGTAGTCCCAACTATGCCCGAGGATGAGCAGCGTAGGCTGGAGAGGTTTAGTAGATTTCAGCCTCTGACTTTCAGCGGCACAGAGGGTGAGGATGCCCAAGGTTTTCTAGATACATTTCAGTTTGCTAGTGTTGCTTTCACTTGGTGGGAGGCATTTGAGAGGCGTAGGCCGGTTGGTTCAGCACCTCTCACCTGGCAGCAGTTCTCCGCGATATTTTTGGAGAAGTATGTTCCTCAGTCCCACAGAGAGGAGAAGCGCAGGCAGTTTGAGCAGCTGCGCCAGGGAGAGTTGTCAGTTACTCAGTATGAGATGAGATTTTCTGAGTTGGCTCGACATGCTTCGGAGTTAGTCCCTACTGATAAGGAGAGGATTAGGAGATTTGTAGATGGTCTCACGTATCAGCTTCGCATTTTGATGACCAGAGAAAGAGTGTCTGGAGCTACATTCGAGCAGGTAGTTGACATTGCTCGGGACATTGAGTCGGTTCGTAGGCAGGAGCGTGAGGAGAGGGAGGCCAAGAGGCCTCGGGGATCTGGTAGCTTCAGTGGTTCCCCTTCTAGAGGGAAGTTTACGCACAACAGAGGTCGTCCATTTAGACCTCCACAGCCAGCTCGCCAAGCTTACAGTGGTGCATCTCCGGGGCAGGGTCCTCGCAAATCTTATCCGGGACGTTCATTTTTAGTGCCCTTCCAGCTCAGAGCTCCTCCAGAGCATCATCATATCAGGGTTCTTCTATGCACAGTTCATCCGGCGGATATTTTACCTCGCGTATTGAACCAATTTTCAAGAGTTTTTGTACCTCTTCATCGATCACTTGGTTCTTTAATGGTCCTTGCTTTCTTTTCTTTTGCTTGACAGGCACGAAGGATGGATCTACATTTAGTTTATGAGTCATCACTTCTGGGGGTATACCTGTCATATCTGAATGGGACCAAGCAAAACAATCTAAGTTAGCTTTTAAATATTCAATTAGCTAACCTCTTCTCGCGGGGCTTAGCCTCGTGCTTATATGAAATTTTTGCTCAGGATCCTACTCGAACAATGGGATAGCTTCGAGCTCCTCAGTAGTTGTTTTAATATTCTCGTCCTCTTCTGGTTCTTAAATGACATCGGGTATGGAATACATGTCCGTATGTTTTGATGTTACCTCTCTGGTGATTTGGTTCACCTTCTCGTGACTTCCTTCTTCTGTACCTACTTGGGTACCAGTTTCTTCCGTACCTGTTTGGGCGATTTCCTCGCCTTTTGACTCTTCCGCTACCTCTTTTTTGTTAGAGTGTACTACCGAATTTATATTCCTCGAGGTCTACTGATCACCTCGAATATGTTGAATTCCCTATTTGGAAGGGAATTTTATAACCTCGAATCTCCCGACGCAATCTGACGCTCTAGGTTATTTTGATTCTGATTCTGAGTTTTCGAAAACTGAAAATGGATCGGAAGACAATGACTCCGAAGACTAAGTTGGGGAAAATATTGAGCCATCGGTGGAACCATCTACTACTCCCAGGGATGAAGATACTTCTCTTCCTCGTGATTCCAAAGATAATGAAATTTAGCTTTTTCTTCTATTTCTATTTTGTACCTTTTTTATTTTGACGCTCCTTGTAAATAAAAACATATTTTTTGCTCAAGTATCGTTAGAGTCTTACTTTCGTTTGAATATACATGCAAGTCTTACTTGCTCAATTATTCTGCGTATGTTGTTTCGCGCTTTATTATGTGTAATCTCGAATGCCTTTCCTTCGAATCATTTTGGTTCCTAGTATTATCCCTTTTTAGGGGTTTTCCATGAGTATTTGCGCAAGTTTTCTTTTTGCGTCCTTTTTGTATGAGACTTTGGGGTGTATTTCCTCCCGATAACATTCTAAATTTTGGGCACTGATTCATCTGGAACCAACCCTTTATCGTGAGGGTTTTTATAAGAGATGACCCTCTTATGTTTACAATTCTCTTGAAGAGGACATCTCATGTTCATTACACCACTATCATTTGAAGTACTTGTTTAACTTTCAAACGACAAAGTTAGCTCATTGTTTAGACAAGAAACAAGATAAAAATAAAAGCATTTCATTTTATTCCTTCTATTTTCTGAGATTACATAAGCATTTTTCTATGCAGAAAAGAAATTGCCATGACTTGTGTCTATCTTGTACAACTCATTTCGACGGGGATGGCTGCGCAGTCCCTGATCCCCATGATGTGTTTTGTTGTCGGATTTTCGTTCCCCGGTTGATGTGGAATTCAATGTTGTCGTATCCTCATATCATTCCCCCTAGTGTTTGAATGCGAAGAATGCAAATTGAAACACTGGAAGTCTTGTATCTTCGAAGGATCCACCAATGATTGCTAGGTAATCCTTCACTCGGCAACATATCTTGTTTCCCCTTAGGAATCCATGCTATCGAGCCAACGAATACCTAACAGTCCTCTAGTGTTTTGTGCTCATGAACGGTCAGGTAACCCTTGTTCGGTAGCAAACTTAACTTCCTGGTGGGAATTTTCTATCGAACCAAAGATTATCTAATCGTCCCCGAGTGGAAGCTTGTTCGTTTGCCTTGCTACCAAAGGTATTATTGCTTCTGTCTTTGTAGTATGCTTTCTGTCGGTGCCTCATTAAAAACCTTGCCAGAAAAATCCAAATGGGACAAAACTTGAACGAAGGAAAAAAGAGTGCATCACATAATTTCCGCTTGGGTAATTTTCATCTGTAATAATATCTTTGGAGGTGTTCCATGTTCCAGTTGCTAGGTAACTTGTCTCCGTTTTGGTTTCTCAACTCGTACGAGCCTTTTCCAGTGACATCTGAAATCCGATAGGGCCCTTCCCACGTTGGGCCCAACTTCCTCGTGTTAAGCTCCCGGGTATTTTCAGTTACTTTCCTCATAGCTAATCTCCCACTTTGAAATTACGGAAATTAGCTCTTCGATTGTAGTATCGTTCCATTTTCTGCTTTTGAGCCGCCATTCTTATATGTACCAAGTCCCTGCGTTCCTCGAGCAGTTCCAAGTTTATTATCATTGCTTCGTTGTTCAATTCTTCGTCTTCCTGGAAATACCTTAAGGTTGGTTCTCATACTTCCACTGGTATCAAAGCTTTTGCGCCATATACAAGGAAAAAAGGGGTTTCTCCTGTGTTTCACTTGGTCGTTGTTCGGTAGGACCATAAAACCCCAACTGATTCTTCGGGCCAGTTGCCTTTTTTCTCTTCCAACCATTTGCGTTGAGATGATAAGGCAGAAAGGTTATCCTCTTTATCTTCAAATCTTCGAGGAATTTTGTAACTTTTGCGCTGATAAATTGCGTCCCGTTATCCTATGTAATCTCTTTTGGTATTCCAAACCTGCAATTAGATTTTCCCACATGAAGTCGACCACTTCGCGTTCTGCGATCTTCTGATAAGTGTTTCCACCCATTTAGAAAAATAGTCAGTCAAAATTAAAAGAAAACTTACTTTCTAGGAGCCGATGGTAGCGGTCTGATGATGTCGATCCCCCATTTCATGAATGGACATGGGGAGATAACCGAATGTAGGGGTTTTTCCCATTGATGTACTAGGGGTGCGTAGCGTTGGCACTTATCACATTTTCGTACTCAGTGTTTGGCATCCTGTTCCATACTGGGCCAGTAATATCCTGCCAGAACTAATTTCAACACCAATGAATCTGCACCCGAGTGGTTTCTGCACATCCCTTCATGGACTTCTCTCATGACATAGTTACCTTCTGATGCTCCTAAGCACCAGGACAATGGTCCTTGAAAGGATTTTCTGTATAATTGGCCTTTCTTAAAGTTATAACGTGCAACTTTGGCACATAACACACTTGATGCTTTGGGGTCTTTGGGAAACTTTCCATGCTCAATATATATGATTATTTCATTTCTCCAGTCCTAGACCAAACTAGTCAAATTCACCTCATAGTAACCATCTGTGTCCAAAACTGAGTTCATCAATTGTACTATTGTCCCTGATTCTGATCCCTAGATTTCTGTCGACGAGCCCAAATTGCGATGCATCTGCTTCCACGTTATCTTCCCTCGGGATATGACTAATTGACCACTCTCGGAATCGTGCCAGTAAAGATTGAATGTTTACCACGTATTGTTGCATACGTTCCTCTTTGGTGTCAAAAGTTTCGTAGTCTTGATTTACCGCCAACTGCGAATCACATTTGATTTTAATGACTTCGGAGTCAAGCCCATGTGTCGAGCCCTTCAATCAAAGCTTCGTAATCTGCTTCACTGTTAGTTAAAGGAATTGTTCTGATGACTTTCCTTAAGGTTTCTCCCGAAGGCGTGATCAGACTATTCCGAGCCCGTACCCCATTAGTTTGAAGCTCCATCTGTAAATAAGGTCCAAACTCTCGATGTCTATTCTAACATCATTATTCCCTCCTTGGCTGCCAGAGGAAATAGTCCCGTACTTAAATCGGCCACGAAGTCAGGCAATACTTGAGACTGAAATGCAGTTCTCGATTTATATTCTGTATCGAACTCGCTCATTTCAACGGCCCATTTGGCCAATCTAACAGAGAGCTTGAGTTTATGGAAGATATTCCTCAAAGGGAAAGTCACCACAACTACCGTGTGGCATTGGAAGTAGGGCCTTAGCTTACGAGCGGTGACTACGAGAGCTAAGGCCGGCTTTTCCAGATGTGGGTAGCGAGTTTTCTCTCCCGTTAAAATTTTGGTAACGTAATAAATGGGAGCTTGCGTAGCTTCATCCTCTCGGACTAAAACTACACTTACCGCAACTTCTGAAACCGTGAGGTAGACTAGTAACGCTTCACCTTCTTTTGGTTTTGAGAGAAACAGAGGGCTTGACAAATTTTTCTTCAATTACTTCAAGGCTTTATGACACTCTGGTGTCTATTCGAAAATGTTTTACTTTTTGAGTAGTGCGAAGAAGCGATGACATTTTTACGATGATCGGGAAATGAACTTGCTCAAAGTTTCCAATCTCCCTGTGAGCCTCTGGACTTCTTTTACTTTAGACAATTGATCCGGGATGTCCTCTATAGCCTTGCTTTTTTCGGGATTTACCTCAATTCCCCTTTGGGAGACTAGGAATCCTAGGAACTTACCCGAACTTACCCCGAATGCACACTTCTCTGGGTTAAGTTTCATATTATGCTTACTCAGGATGTCGAATGTTACTTGCAAATGCTTCAGGTGGTCACCTGCATTCGAAGACTTAACGAGCATATTGTCTATATATATTTCCATAGTCTTTCTTATTTATATTCCAACATCTTATTCACGAGCCGTTGATAAGTGGCTCCAGCATTTTTTTAACCCGAAGGGCATCACATTGTAACAATATGTACAAAAATTCTTTATAAATGAAGTATTTTCCTGTTCTTCTGGGTTCATCTTGATTTGATTGTACCCCGAATAAGCATCGAGGAAACTCATTAACTCGTGCCCGGCCGTGACATCAATCATTTGATCGATATATGGAAATGGAAATGAGTATTTCGAGTGTTGATACCCAATTTTTCCCCATATTTATTTTCAAAATGCATATCTTCAAAATTATGCATGAGCATCAATTAATATTTTTCCATAATTTTCTGCAATTTTAAAAGGATTTTTAAGTAATTTATCCCAGTATTTTTATTATATAAATAATTTCTAATTTCGTCACAAATGGTTTTATAATAGTTTTATTGATTATATCATTTATATTCATATTAAGCTTTAATTATCTTATGCATAACCTTATCTATATCTGTAGGCTATAATTGCAATAACTTTGCAATAATAGCCCATATGTGCATAATTACTCTATTTTACAAGAAAATTATCTTTTATATTTTTATAATATTAAGTAATTATTTTAAATCATTTTTATGCATAAATATCATTTTTATCATTTATTAGCTATTTTTATAAATTGCTTTATCAAATTAGTTGGGTATTTAACATATAACCTCTTTAATTTTCGGATCTTAGCGCAATTTCCTCCCCAGCCCAATTGAAATCAACCCATTAACCCATAACCCACCCCAATAACCCAATCTTATAACCCGCCCCAACCCGGATGGAATTCTGGCCGTTGATCTCAGAAGATCAACGGTCCAAGATCCATTTCATTTTTTAATTATACCAAACGACCCTAAACCTAACCATTTCTAAAATTCTGCCACCCCTAAATCCCCTTTCCCCTCTATTCTCTCTCAACCTCTTCCTAACCCTAGTCCGCCGTCACCTGAACCCCTTCGATTCATGGATTATTTCTTCGATGCTAGGCCTTATCTGGCCTCATATCTCTACCGGTGTTATGATTTAGTGTTATCTGATGGAATCTCAAAGGGATTCAACACAGACTTGGCTCCAAGCCCTCATTTTCTCGATGAATCCGCCTATGGTCATTCCTATATTTGTGAGTACTGATATATTCATGTTTATGGCTTCAAATCTCTGGCTCAAACCAGATTTTCCTCAACTCTGTCTTTTTTAAAACCCTAATTACTTTCTACTTGAGTCCGTTCATATTTTTATAGATCTAAAACGATTTTGAGTTTATTTGATACTTAACTTTTAAGATCTTATGTTTTTACCGTCATTGTTGGCCGATTTTCGTTTTTCCTTAAAAGCTAGGGTTTCATCTTTAAGTTTCTACAAAAAGTTCTAAAATATTTAAGCGTTTAACTTCGGTTCTCTTTACTTGTTCGATTGGTTTTCATATCTATGTTTTAATCCTTAGGGTTTCTAATTATTCCACTGTTTGTTATGATATTTTCCCGTTATTCTTTGGCTCTGTTAAGTTAACTAATTAATTGATTTACTTTCTTAATTAGGGTTTGAAATTGTACTTCTTTTCAAAATTGATATTTCTCTGAAAGATTTTTATTTATTCTTTCCTTATATGTGACTCATTATTAGTACTGCTTTCCATAATTATACTACTGGCTTGATTTCTGGGCTTTGATTATTGTGACCGACCTATAAATGATCTCTGGACTTATTGCTTACCGTAGTAAACCTCAATCTTGCCTTCTAATTGATTATCCCTAATTTATGTGATATTCCCCGGATTCTATCTTCTTAATTGATTGATGTTTAACCCTAATTAATCGGATAATTGATTTGCATACCTTATTTGTGAACTCTTGATTTTTCTACCTTATTTGTTTACTCTCTTGAATGCTATATAATCCTCACCATTCTGATTTTTAAAGACACACCTACGCTTACAAGTTCACTTTCACTCACACAACTATAATTCTTTCTGTTATTTTGATTTGCTGCACTGTCTAGGCGGCTGAAAGCCAAGGTTAGATTCTTGGATTCACTTGCCTTCACCTTCCTGTTTTCTATCTCCTTAACTGATATGCCTGAATTTCTGTTATCGTGTTCTGTTCTATAGGCTATGTAGTCAGTTTATCATAGACTTCAATATGCTTCTGTTTTGATATCTGATTCCTGACTATCTTTTCTCAACTATTATGCCTTAGTTCTTATTATCTTATGTTGTTCCATGTGTTTTATAGGAATAGTTTATTTCGAACTTCGATGCTTCTTTTTTCCATGTAGTTCCTATTTATCTCCCTCAACTAGCATGCCTCAATTCCTGTCAACCTACTCTGTTATGTGTGCTTACCTTAGCAAGTTTCCATTGAATACTTGGTTTGAATAAGTTCTAATATGCTTAAAACTATGTGATTGTTTGTTTCTTGGCCTAGTTCTATTTGCAACCATGTGGTCTGAACCTATACACTTCTGAAAATTAATTTGTTTTCTAAGAAATGTCCCTTACCCCTTTTATACTATTTTCAAACTCCTACTCTTAGCTATCTAGGGTCCTACCACCCCCAATGTGAGTACTGCCTAGGGTCCATGAGACTCCTCCGAACTCTGACACATTGGGGCTGGTCTTCCGAACTTTTACAAAATTGTTTCTTTGAAAAGGTTCTGGTGTGGGTATTACCCGGGGTCCCTGAGGCCCTTGGGAACTTTGACACACTAGAAGCCCATTTTGTGTACTATGGATGGACCACCTGTGTACTTCAGACTTGCTTGAAGGCCTGGTTTCCAGGTTGACATTGGGCCTGCCAAGGCTCCCTATAGTATAGTGATTTTATTATGTAATTCATTTATATTGGTCTGTAATAACGTAATAGTTCTTGTAATAACAGATATGGGGTTACTAGTAAAAGGCGGGGAGGGATTTTTATATATCTTTTATTGAATTCAGGTAGAAATCCTGCCTATAGGTTCTTGTGGTGACTCCTTATGTGCATATCATTAGAAATCATACCCATAGGATCTCATATCATTATTTGTAATCCTGAATTTTCATACTTGGCATCCTAGAAATCCTGCTTCTAGGTTGTTTTATCAATTCTGCATCAAGAACCCATGTTCTACGCATATTTTCAAATCTCAATGTGCATTAGAGATCATGTATATAGGATCTTCTTATTGAACTGACTTGACAACTTGTTAACGTCTTTACCCACTTAGATATCATGCCTATAGGGAATGTATAAAATCAGTTTCAACGCTTAGATATCATGCTTATAGGAAATGTATAAAATCAGTATCAACGCTTATATATCATGCCTATAGGGAATGTATAAAATCAGTTTCAGCACTTAGATATCATGCCTATAGGGAATGTATAAAATCAGTTTCAAAACTTAGATATCATACCTATAGGGAATATATAAAATCAGTTTCTGCAATTTAGACATCATGTCTATAAGAAATAATACTTGTAACCAGTTTCAGCACTTAGAAAGCACGTCTATAGGATCTAAAAGATAAAATCTACCTGTTAAAATCAGTAACTGGTTTATAAATTATGGTCTAATTAACAGCTTAGATACCATGCCTATAGGATCCTGCCCCGGTTATCACTTAGGCAAGCCTGTAGGGTAATTAATAATTATGGGTCTAAAAGCTATGATTTCTTGCTTGGAATATGTTCAGGTTCAGAGTGTTAACAAAAATCAGTAGGCAAACTGATAGGTACCGTTGCTCGCTTTGATAAAACTGTCACGTTATATTCCGTTTATGCTCATCTAGATATCCTGCCTATAGGGTCTTAAATCATTAAAATTGTCTGTTTGAATTGCGTGCATTTGCTGTTTACTTGTGGAGGTTAACATGAGCCCCTATTTGCTCTTTATATGTCAGTCCTACTTGACTTTTGTTTGTCGCTTAGTTTTCTCATTTTAAGCAACATAGGTGAGTCTAGAACCACCTTAAATAGAGGTCCTCAACACCTCCAGGGCCATAGGTAAGGGACGGGTAGTGCGCGCATAAGGTACGCACTAGAAGATATTAGAACTCTTAGGTAATAACTGAAAAGGTAGTAATTGGGTAGTAAAGGAGATGATGACATGTGCGCTAATATTATGCGTAACACCCCAATTCGGGGGAAGTTACCAAGTATTGCATGGAAATGATCCTATAGGCTAAAAAGCCTAGGACCCCTTTTATTTATATTTTAAAGTAATATTTATTGGTTTTAAATTGCTTACTTCCCTTTAAAGACTAATTCGCTTAATTGAGTTTGGTCGGGACCCACTGTTGTGGACCTCGAGGGGGTGCCTAACATCTTCCCCTCAAGGTAATTTCGAGCCCTTACCCAAATCTCTAGTGACGTAAACTATTTTCATGAGTTATTTTCTTTAGGTGCCCTAACGCACCTTAATCCGTTAGGTGGCGACTCTTCAAATCCCGTACCCCGTCCCAAAAGAAAGGGAGTTGTCCCAAAAATATCAAAACCCGAGCTCCGCGAGGAAAAAGGGGGAACGACATCGGGCACGCCTTATTAAGATCTTTATAATCTACACACATGCGAAATTTATTATTCTTCTTAGGAACTAGTACCACATTGGCTAGCCAGTCCGGATATCTTACCTCTCAGATTGAACCAATATTAAGTAAACGAGTTACCTCTTCTTTGACGAATTTATTCCTTGCTTCAGCGATATGGCGCTTCTTTTTCCTTACCCGAGGTATGCTGGGATCCAAGCTTAACTTGTGTACGTCTATCTTCATCGGGATTCCTGCCATATCCTCGTGGGACCATGCAAAACAATCGACATTAATTTTAAGGAATTCAATAAAGTAGACCTGAGCTTCAGGTGCATACTTGTTCCCGAATGGAATTTCCTTTCTAGGAATGTTTCGAACAACGCAACTTGCTCTTGTTCTTCTATCGTGGCTAGTACTTGAAAATACCTCGGTACCTGATATTGTTCCGAATCTTCTATCCCCGGGTTAACTTCCTCTGGTTCGGGGGCTGGTGCCGGTTCTGGTAATTTCTATACTGCTCGTTCCTTTCCTTTGCTACTGTAGACTAAAATTGCATTCATATCTATTGCTGCCGATTGATTACCCTTTATTTGTTTGATCCCTTTGGGTGTCAAATAATTTAACAATTGGTGATATGTTAAAGGCACAAATTTCATCTGATGCAAGCGTGGTCTTCCCAAGATGATGTTATACCCCATGTCTCCATCTACCACTTAGAAGAGAGTTGTCTTCATTACTCCTTCAGTGTTCGTGAGCAGCAAAATTTCTTTCTGAGTTGTCATGCTTGCGAGGTTGAATCCATCGAGAAGTTTCGTTGTCGGGATAATGCTTCCGGTGAGTTTAGCTTGCTCCAGTAATCTCCATTTTATGATATTAGCTTAACTTCTTAGATCCACTAAAACACGTTTATCTAACACATTAAAAGAAATTACCAATGCGTCGGTGTCCGGTAGTAGTAATCCATTTGCATCTTCGTCCGTATATGTGATATTGTCTTATCGGAGTCTTTACTATGAGTTATCGATACTTTTGTCTTCTTTGCTGCCGAAAAGGTGACCCCATTAATTCCCTACGAAGATCATGCTGATCGTTTGGCGTGGGGGTTCTTCTCCTACTTTCGAGGGTTCCGCGTCGCCCCTGTTCCGACCATAATTGTTTTTAGCTCGGTCACTTAAGAATTCTCTGAGGTGACCATTCTTTAACAGTGTTTCCACTTCTTCCCGGATGTGTCGGCATTCCTAAGTCCGGTGGCCGTCAGTGCCATGGTTTCACACCATAAATTGGGATCCCTCTGCTAGAATCAGATTTCATAGGTCTTGGGAATCGTGCCTCTTTGATTTCTCATGGCTGACACCAACTCCACTATAGTGACGTTAAAGTTATCCTCTGATAACTTCGGGTAAGAAGAATATCGCGACCCTGAGATTTCTTTATCCTGCAACGATCTGTAGTTCCGGCCACTATCGGTCCTTCTATCAACAGTGAACTTGTGTGTTGTCCAAAAGCTCCTGCCACGATCTTTTGTCCGCTCGTAGGGCAAAAATCGGATCCTCGAAGTCCGTCTATCCATGTCAATATCATCTTTCATTTTTTCGTTTTTCTTCTCCCGTCATTTGGTCGACGATAGAAAGCCAACTTGACCGTCTTCGATCCTTATTTTTGACTCGTACTGGTTGTGGACATCCCCCCAAGTTGTCGCTTGAAACTTGAGCATACATTCCTTCAACTTTTGGGAAGCGTCTGAACTTCTCGGATTTAATTCTTTGGTGAATGCTTCAGCTGCCCATTCATCCGGGACTGCCGGTAGTAACATCCTTTCCTTTCGAAACCGGGTAACGAACTCTCGTAATAACTCATATTCTCCCTGCGATCCTGAATATGTGCGGGCTAGTACCTTCCTGGCACCGACATGAGCCTTGATGAAAGAATCCGCGAGCATCTCAAAGGAATCTATGTAATGCTCGGGCAATAATGAATACCACGTTAAGGCTCCCATTGTGAGAGTCTCACCAAATTTCTTTAGCAACACAGATTCCGTTTCGTGAGAAGCCAAATTATTTCCTTTCACCGCTGTTGTGTAGGCGGTAATGTGCTCCTGTGGATCTGAAGTTCCGTCACACTTTGGCACTTCGGGCATTTTGAACAGCTTCGGAATTAATTCCGGGGTTGCGCTCCATTTATACGGCAATTGGGTATACTTGTTTGAGTCAGGGCCTTTCAATACAGGTGGCGCTCTCGGGATTTGGTCCATGCGGGCATTTACTTCTTTCATGAACCGTAAAAGTTCGTTCTTGAACGAGTCGTTCTCGCTGTTGAGACCGGGTTTGCTCCCTAATCCCCGTCGAAACCGACTTCACCCCTGGGAGTATTGTTGTCGACTCTCTGCATTGTTTGTTTTACGGGGACACCGGGAGGAATTGGATCTCACCTGTTTGCATTATTCGAAGCCCCCGACAACGCCTGTTTTAGATTTGTCATAACCTTATCTTGCCGCGTGAGATGTCCTAGAATAATCGCATGTTGCTCTTGTAAGACCCTTACTACATCGACATCATGCTTTTCATTAGAATCATCTGGAGTTGTTTCCCGAACATATGAAAGATATTGTCTGTCATGCACCGGCGTGACGCCATTCCCCTTGTTATGGGTGTCACTGATTGAATCCTCGAAATGAGGTTGATCCCCTCGAATTTCAGGATTGTGAATGTTGTTAACAGTATTGTCTGCCATTTTTTGTGATTTTTTCTAAGACAAAACGATTAAAGCTTGTTAGTAAAAAAGGCAAGGATCAATTTAATTTCACGGATGTCTAGGTCCCACGGTGGACACCAAACTGTTTATTCATAAAATGATATTGTTGAATTTGATCGTGGTTTCTAGACAAGTGAATTAATTTGATTAAAAAAATGAAATATTTGATGAAATATAAAATACTTAGCTTAAATTGTTGATGGAACGGTAGAGCTGACGAGTTCCGGAACAGGGTTTCCGGGCACAATAATAATGAGATCAAAAAGCAAGAAAGTAAAAATGTATCAAGATTCTATGTAGAATGTAGTGTAAGTTAGCCAGAAAATTCGTGTCCTTTACAATGACAACTGAGAGCCCATCTCTTTCCAGTAGTATGTAGCTATACTTCCTTGAACTTCTATGGAGGGCTTAGTTTGCGCAGTTGAGTGGCGCTTGTTGAATACCTCTCGTAGGCCTGTTCCAGGGAATGCTCTTGTCTATTTCTAACTAGTGGTGGAAAGAGAATGAGAAAGAGAGTCATGAAAGAGAATCGATTTCAAGTAGCAGTAGGGGTAGATTACGTAGTAGTGGTAGCTTGTGACCTCTCCTCTGAACCCTATTCTTTTCCACTAACATCTCGCCCGGTAGTAGTAGCCTCCTCCTCTCGCTGTCCCGCCCTTATAACAACTCTGGAACCCAAATCAGTCTTGCAGGAGTGGTAACCCTGATCACTATTTATAGCTATGTCTAAGGAATGAAGTCATAGGACCATGCATTTCTTTAATGTCAATTATGAGAGACGTTGATGAAGATGTAACGTTAGACATAAATGCCAAATTCCTTGTAACGGGCATCGTCCTTAATGCTGTAAAATATTATGTATGAAATGTTACTGGGCGCAAAGCATTTAATACTCCTTTTATTACCGTTATTCCTTCGGTGACAAGCAGAATAGCTATGTTCGGTGGCCATCCCCATCTTGGGTTCCACGTGTCCTTTCTTACAGCGGCCACGTGCCATGTCTTATTTTTTCCTATATAGATAGTCCCCTGCTTTCCGGTGACACAATCTAGTGTTACCGGGAAGTTGGTAGAAATACTTCTTTTGGCGGGAATTACCATAACTCCCTCTGTAGTCTTCTGATAGGTGATTAGACGCATGTCTCTCCGTATTTAATGCCCCGAACACGCGTCATCTCATGATTCATCACAACTTTTATCGATTATCGAGGTAATTATGGCCATGGATTTAGCCGCCAATATTTTACTTATACGCAATTTCCTTTTCCTTTGCATTTCACAATTGCTTGAACTTTTGATTTGCATCCTTGTTTTCCATCCTTCCTCTACTTTTCTTCAAACAAAAAATCTTTTCCTTCTTCTATTCTAATGGCTTCTTCATCTAAACGTGTTGGTCCTACGAAGAGCAAGAACAAAACCAAGGATTCTGTTCCTCCAACAGTGGGTTGCATCATCCTAAGAAGGCTTAGTACTTCGAAGGATCTTGAAGAGAAATTTCCTACTGCTAACCCTCGCACATGGGCTGTTAGAAGGTACTCTTCTTCCATTCGCCCTTCCAGTATTCCTAATGTGAAGAGGACGGCCGCTTCCATGAGTTAGATATTATTGCTTCTAATCTATCGAAGCAAGTGACTCTTCCCGAGGAAGGTTTTACATATTTAACACTGGCTTGAAATACCTTAACCGCATGTCTATAAGCGTTCCTTGCGTGAAATAATTAGCCAATAATGGTGATATGAAATATTTTGGAAATTGTAATTTAGTCATAACTGTATAGCTCAATTTCATGAAATTTTAGGTGCAGGATAAACGAAGATGATATGATAAAGGTAAACGTGTATGTATAATTTTTGTTTTTTTCTTTTTTCAAGAAGAAAGGAGTATTAAACTATTAACTATGAATGTCACAAATGCCAATCCCGCAAATTAAACTATTATTATATTATTTGAGTTCCTAGATAATTATCCAAAAATTCAAGCTTTAATTATTATACTAACTTATAAAAGAAATAATATATTTAATAAAAAGCTACTTGCTTTAGTTGTAGGTATCTGTCTTTGTCTTGTACCTATATATCAACGAACCCTATTTTATCTTTAGTTTTTTTAAGTAAAAGACTACTTTACACCTCACCCCAATCCCATTGTATTCTTTAATTAGACCATTTCAACAATAATAATTATTTTTCCATTATTTATGAGAACTCGAGCTTACTTAAATTAATGATTGCTCCATTTAAAATTAAACTAGGGTTTTTGCAGATGAGCTACAATATAAATACAATTTAAATAATTCCCCGGTAAATATCCTTTAATTATTCAAAGATTCTTGATTCTCAAAATTATATGACAATCATGTTAGTTTAGTGATTTTTTTTCTCAACTGATAAATTTTTTGGAAATTCTATTTAAACAATAGAGAATAAATTATATTTAATACTCTTTTCT
This sequence comes from Nicotiana undulata, assembly GCA_005239495.1. Lineage (NCBI taxonomy): Eukaryota > Viridiplantae > Streptophyta > Magnoliopsida > Solanales > Solanaceae > Nicotiana > Nicotiana undulata. The sequence continues at coordinate 49,441 of ML242581.1, read as the reverse complement.
TCTGATTTAAAATTATTGAAGCTCCTCGCTTTAACCGAAATAAAAAATTATTTGGATACATACCCAAATCCAAATGAAATCTAGACTCTTTCATGTATCAAATTACATAATAAATTAATATCAAAGGAATAAGGAAAAGAAGAAATTTCATAAAGAAAAAAAAAAGACCGGTAAGTGGGCATTATAGTACAGATCTAAATCAGAGGCGGATTCAGAGTATAAAATTTATTAGTTAATATAACGACGTCAAGATAATAGTATAATAATACTTATAAATACTTATTAATTTTTTAAAATATAAATAAGGTTTTGGGCAATAGATATTGAATTCATATCAGGTGATTAAACTCGTAACTAATATATTACATCTGAATAGGGATAAAACCTATGCTCGGACTCTTTGAAAATGTGGCCGGATGCGTGTCGAATCTTCCAAAAGTAATGCATTTTTGAAGGATTTGACACGGGTACGACTACATTTTGAAGGTCCGCGCAACATAGGAAAAAACCCTACCTAGATCTGGAGTGAAAGAGAAAAAAGAAAATATCTAAGGGTTAAAAAGTTAAAGGCACAATAAAAAATACACAGATAATTTAAAGAAAATATAATACTAGAGGAATGTTGAAGATTGTCACAGCAAACAGTAGAAGAATATTGTAATAGTAGAATGGTAAAGTGTAAAGGGATTTAGGCTTTTTTTCACAATAATAACCAATAAAATATTTTAGTCAACTCTTAACAACTGTATATATCTTATTAATTTTATAGGAGGGAAAATATTAAATTTAAGAGGATGACACGAAGATAACTAAGAAAATAAATTATTATCCACCAAAAAAGATTGAGAGCCATAAAAATTACAGATCCTGTTGAACTCTCACTTAATTAAATTAATTTATATGCATGCAGTGTTAGATAAGTGTATTAATAATACACTTTCTTTTTTGGTAACAGATATATAGGATTTTAATTAAAATAATTAAAACTGAGACCACATATAGGGTAGGTAGTAGGATATGACCTTTTTTTTTTTTTTTGCTTAAGATTATTGTGTTATTATTGAAAAAGAAGAGTTCTCTAAAGTAAGACAAGAATAAAATTAACAAAAGAATTGCTTTATTATTAAACTAATAATTAATTTATTAGTATTACCAGCGAACCAATGGAATTAGGACTAAGTGCAGTCATGTCAGATTTTTTATTCTTATCTTTTTAATATTGTTTTCAACTTGTACTCCTGACAAGAGTATACTTATTTAAATAGATTAGGTTTAACAAATAATTCTCTTTTTTGTGGTTATGAAATCAGACTTTATTGTTATAGAGATCCCAATCTTTCGTTTCGCTTTTCTTAATGTCTTGCTATTGCTTCTTTTTCTTTTTTATTAGTCGATGGTCCATTGGAAACAACGTCTTTATCCTATCAGAATAAAATTAACGTTTGCGTGCACACTATTCTCTTCAAACCCCATAACTCATTGAATTTATTATTGTTGCTGTATTATTATAGAGATCCCAAATAATATGATTAAAATTTGAGTGAATTCTAAATTACCCTCTTAAATAATTAATGAGTATAGACCGGATTGCTATACTCCAACAATGGATAACATATGATCAATACTTCACTTATTGAAAGAAAATATCACTTGAATTAGCCCTATGAGTAAATTATCTCAATTTGAATTTTCTAGATTTGAGATTAGAAAGAAAAGAGAGATTCGTTTAGCATATTTGCTTGATTATTGACATAGAAAATGGTGTTCCATTGAGGGGGAGCTTGGCATAATCGATAAAGTTGCTTCCATGTGATTAGGAGGTCACGGATTCGAGCCGTGAAAACAATCTCTTACAAAAATACAAGGTAAGATGCGTACAACACACCCTTGTGGGTCAGACCTTTCCGATGCCCTTAAAATGGTGTTTTATTTATGGAAGTGTCATCTTGATTTATATCCTCTGGCAGATACATTTAATGTGAAATTACTAAAAAATAGCTCCAAAAAAGAGTTCCCTAATCAACTTAATTTGGATTGATGATCCGAAGTCATTGGGACTTAATTGAAAGAAAAATAAGGAACGACTCGACACTACATATAGCTCTTCCAACTTTAGATTAATATTAGGGTAATTTACATTAAAATATTTAGCAATTGAAGTTGATGGCGAAAATCTTTAAATTAACTCTTTGATAACCATCAAAGATTGTAATGAGATGGCTATGATCCCTCTACTCTTAATTAAAGGTGTTGTGTTCAAATCATGAGAATAGAATAAATCTTGATATGGAGCACTCACCTTTTAACGAGTCTTATGCGATGAAAATCTGAATTAATCGAGACCTTACTACATGTACCAACATCCGGTAAACCAAAAAAAGTTATTTGATAGAACACAAGGACTAAGAAAGTTATCCCAAAAATAGTTGTTGATGAGTAGATGTTGTACATGGTCCATTTGGGGCACCAACAATTTGTCATTTGCCTAATAACCAAGTAGTCACGATTTGAATGCAGTGTTGTCGGTTTGAGTCACCAAAGAAGCAATAACTACAAAAGGGAATCAAAGGGAACCGGAAATAAAAAAAATGCAGTGCCAGTGTTATGCATCTGAATCGGGATATTTGCACCTATACCTGCTTTTTGGGTCACGTTTTAACTTATACTTGCTTTGTAAAAAAAATTGCAAGCGTACCCACTTTTCGCATAAACTTCAGGCATACGGGCCTGAAGTAGCAAAGGCAATCACACAAACTTCAGCATTCTAGGAGACGGGCCTGAAGTTGTTTGTAATTGCTGAACTTAAGCATTCTACTAGTTGAAGTTTTGTTCTCTATTTGTTGTACTTAAGCATGTTTTAGCTGAAGTTTTGTCCTGGATTCATTAGTTTTGTCATAAAGCTTTTCAAAAACTTCAGCAGAAGCTGCTGAAGTTATTTAGTTCATTTGTAAAAACTTCAGCACTAAATAAGCTAAAGTTATTTAGTTCTTTTTGTAAAAACCTCAGCACTAAATAAGCTGACGTTTAGTTTTGTCATAAAGCTTTTTCAAAAACTTCAACAGAAGATGCTGAAGTTATTTAGTTTATTTGTAAAAACTTCAACACTAAATAAACTGAAGTTTTGCACAGGTAGCCGCAAGAAGGAGCACCTGAAGTTAAAACTTAGAGTATAAGTTAAATAATTTTAAAAATATGGGTAGCCCCGTGCAATTTTTACATCTGAATCCTAGTGGTGCTGCCCTCTTTATTGACCCATTAAGAGATTGTTACATAAATAGCCAATCAAATTCAATCTTTATTTTTTCTAATCGGTATACATAGATTATATATTAATCATATACAATTATACATCTGAATGCTTATCCATCTGAATCCTAGTGGCGTTGCCCTCTTTATTGACCCATTAAGGGAATGTTACATATATTGCCGATCAATTTCAATCTTTACTTTATCTAATATATATGTCAGGCATTTTTAATTTAAGAGATTAAATGGACGACTATTTGGGTTAATTTCCATCCATCATTAATTGTGTAAAAAAACGAAATTTTGGCCATGGAAAGAAAGCTTTATTTGCTTTGAATGCACAAACTAATAAACTAGCCCACAGAGAGGCCCAAGTAAAGAAGCCCAAGAAGAGCCCACCATTGTATAACCTTGGAGAAGAAGGGCCGTAGATCTTCATAATTTGACCTTTTTTTTTTCTGGAAAAAAATAATTCTGCAGCTTCATTTGGATGTGAAAAAGTCTCATAATTTTCTGTGAAAATTAAATAGTATATTAAAATCAAGAAACCATGAGAAATGCAGGTGATCTCTTGAAAGAAAAAGAAATTGTAAAATGAGCTTAACCAACATATATACAATATAAAGAATCTTTATATAAAGAAATTATAAAATGTATATTTTGTGTAGTTTTGTATATATACACATTCCGTATTATATACGAAAGTTATACAAATTTTATACACTTTTTCGTCTATCGAATATAAATAATTTCTGGCTCGAGCTAAATGTGAAAAAAGTCCAATTTTTAACTATAAAAAAATAGTTTAGACGATTTTAGTGCAGTAAAAATAAAAGTTGATTGATCGTTCGTGAAATTACCCCTTTAATTATAATTAAATGTAGCAAAATTTTACATAAATCCAAAAGCAAATATTTAATGTCACCAATATTATTAACTTGACAATTTCAAAAGGGGAAATAAACAATTAACTTAGAAATAAAAGTTGGCTGCAAGTTCTCTACAATCAACAAAATAGCTTCTTGAAGTAGTAATTATTTTCTTATTTCAAAAGCAATAGTGTTTTACCCCATAGTATAAGAAGGGGTTGGCAAGTTAATAACAGTGGTCTTCACTTTGGTCATCATGTTAATGCTGTTAGTAATCCCTTGTGATCCAATTCCACTGTCCTTAATTCCCTGTTAAACAAATTAATTATCTCGATTAGTAAGAACCTATCGCGATTAACAACAACAACGACGACATACCCAGTATAATCTCACAAGCGGGGCTTGAGGAGACTAGTTTGTACGCAGACCTTACCCCTACCTCGCGGAGGTAGAATATAGGAGAAATTCAAAAATAACCATATTTACATGTGGTCATTCAAAAATAGCCACCATTTCAAAAGTAATCGGAATTTAGCTACTTTTCATGTAAAAATAAATTTGAACCAAAACACTGTTCGAAATCCGGAAAATACTCCAACATAATATACTGAAATTCCAGTACAATATACTGGAACTCCAGTATAATATGCTAGAGTTCCAGCATAATATAATGGAGTTCCAGTATAATATACCGGTGCAGCATAATATACTGGAAATTCATACACAGGTGCTCCAATCTCCAATATATTATGCTGGAACTTTCCGTGTGTTGGTGTTCCAGCATATTATGCTGGAAGTTCATACACAGGTGCACTGATCTCTAGTATATTATGCTGGAACTTTCCGTGTTGCAGCAAAATATGACTATTTTTCAATGACTTTGCAAATGCTGGCTATTTTTGAATGACCAATCCGAAAACTGGCTAGCCCGTGCTATTTTTTCTAGAATATAGAGTTTACCTGGAATGGAAAATGATCCGGTCCACGAGCCGGAGCTGAGTTAATTTGAACTGTTCCTGTTTCCATGGCATCACTGATCAGTATTGCTTTGTTGATGTCTTTGGTGAATACACACCCCTGCAGCGGAGTCAAAATTTTCACCTTAGAGAATGCTAATGTATTGCCAATGGAACATAAGATGAAGTAATGGACACGTAGAATTGTGCGAACATCTCGTCCAAATGCTTAAATTATTAGAGATAACAAAAGACAGGGTAGCCCGGTAAACAAAGCATCCGGAGTTCACGCAAGGTCCGAAGATGAGCCGCACCCCAAGAGATGTGATGTAAACAGCTTACCCTAATGCAAGCATTAATGGCTTCTTCTACGGCTTGAAACCGTGACCTATAGGTCATATAGAGACAACTTTACTGTTGCTCTAAGGCTCCCCTTCATTAGAGAGAACACACTTATTTAATTATGTCCCCAACACGCACCATCACATGTGGCCTAATTCTTTTTCATGGGCTAAGGATGTGGAAATTCCTTTTGATAATAGTTGGCGGTGAGACTTCAATGCATTAACTCGACATGTTCTAATACCATGTTATTTGACTATCTCATAAAAAAAAATTAAGTTGCTACAGAGGGCACACTTGTATTTTACTTAATTATGTTTTCAACACACTTATAATAGAAATCGAGACAGTACCTGCAGACCGAAATTGCTAGCGTTACAGTGGTGAATTCCTTCTTCGACAGAGTTGATCCGAATAACGGGCAAAACTGGCCCGAATGGTTCTTCCCATGCAATCCTCATGTCAGGCCTAACATTGTCTAACAACAAGGGCCAGATGAGGTTGCCTTCTCTCTTGTATTGCTGGCAAAAAGTTGCATTTTTCTGCTTCGCGTCCATGACCAACCCCTCGATGAAGTTTGCAGACGACTCGGAGACAACTGGAGTGATATCACAATCATCTTCTGGTGGCCCGACGGTTAATTTTGCCACTTTAGCGTTTACCTTCTCAACAAGAGTGTCAGCAACTGATTCCATCACCAACACGACCTTAACAGCTGTGCATCTTTGACCGCTGTGGTAGACATGGATATCAATTGTTAACGAAGTATTGCCAAGACAATCAGGTACTTAAGCAAATTAAGCTTATTCATGTTGTATCGACACTTATCGAACACGTAGTAATGAACTATACAACAATGTATACAAGGGATGGTTTTCAATGGCCTTATACTAATGCAGTTGCGAGCACTTGTTCGTTAACCTATAGCAGCGAGACCAACAGTCGAACCCCATTTCAATATTAACATGTTTTGTTTCGACAATGAAAAGAAAATTCAAATACCTGTAAGAAAAACCTCCTTTCACAATACTTCCGGCGGCCAAATCTAAATCAGCATCCTCAAGAACAATACAAGCATCCTTTCCGCCGAGTTCCATCTGTAGAGGGATCATTCCTGCTTTCTTTGAGATTGCAATACCGGTATCTCCACCAGTGAAGCTGATAAAAGAAAAATAAAGTATACATTACGCGTTGGATACAAAATATCAAGAATGGGACAAAGGACCTCGTTTACTCAGTAGTGTCTTTTGCAGTCTATGCAGGGGCGGAATTAGTGTGTAAGATACGGGTTCGGACGAACCTTGTAAGTTTGGTCCAAACTCTGTATTTGTTTTAGGAAATCTATTTAATAAAGTACAATTACTAATTTAGAATCCAGTAACTTAAACGGTCTAAAATCCCGAACTCATAAGCTTCAGGTTCCGCCCCCGCGTCTAACGAAAAATCAAACAAATTCAACTATGAGAGCAACATAAAATAGATGAGGTAGAATATACCTTATACAGTGTACTCCGGGATGCATAGTGAGAAAATCACCGATTTCAGAACCTTTTCCCGTCACACAACTGATAAGGCCTTTCGGAAATCCAGCTAAGTGGAAGCAATGCACCATATGAAGGCAAGCCACGGCGCCCTGTTAGAAATGATCCATCATATGAGCCATTTATAGATTGGAAAATTCTATGTTGCGCAGACTCTCCAAAATGCTGCCGCACACATGTCCGATCCTCCAAAAATGTACTACTTTTGGAGGATCCGACACGCCCGAACACATTTCTGGAAAGTCTGAGCAACATAGACGGGAAATGCTTAATATGATGAGTGGCGAAACTATATATGAGTTAATGCATTATAATACATTGCTAATATACGGCAGAATTTAGCGAAGAAACCTGAGTTGGAGGCTTGAGAACTAAAGAGTTCCCAGCAATTAGTGCAGGAGCGATCTTGGAGACAGCAAGATTGACTGGATAGTTGAACGGAGGGATGGCCAAAATCACACCCAACGGGATCTGTACTCCAACGACGTGAAGGTCATAATCAGTATTTTTCTGATAAACTTACTTTATATCAATACTTTAAGAACAAAATGCGAGTTTCAATCTGTATTTTGCTACTGAAAACGGAAAATTTACAGAAGATACGCAGCCACTTATGCAGTTAGAAATGCCAATCTATGTTGCTCGGACTCTCGAAAATGTGTCCGGATACGTGTCGGATCCTCCAAAAGTAGTGCATTTTTGAAGGATTCGACAGGGGTGCAACTACATTTTGGAGAATCAGCGCAACATATATGCCAATACAGCAACTCATAAGAAGCAACACAATAACATATCCTGGCGATACAATACCACTACAATAACATTTCCAACGAGTGACACAAAGTCGTATTCATTGGACGAGCTCATTGATCTAACAATTTATAAAGATGTAAAGCTATCAAGCTTTGAAAAAACAACAAAAGGAAAATAGTAGACAAGTCGTTAAATATATTAATCCTCTGACTAACAATGCAAATTGATGACAGTTTACACTAAGCGACAACTTAATAAAGCAAAATTAAATAAATTAATCAAGAAATGTACCTTGGAAGTCAGGCAGTATTTGGTCCTTTCATTTCCAGGGAAACTATCAGATACCAAGAACTTACCCTCCCCGAGAATTCTAACTCCTTCTTCAGCAGTGTAAGAAACCAAATCTCCAGACCTTACAACCTTCATCAAATCCACGCCGTTATCAGTCGATAAAGCAATTAAAATTTCCAAAATTTCCAAAAATAAAAAATATTTACACAATCAGGTCATGACATTAAAGATAATTATAGGTAAATCTATATTGTAACCATTTAGCAGTAACCTAGTAACCTGTTAAACACTGATAGTGTAAAGAATCTTTAAACTGACATGCTATTAGTGTATATAACTTTAAATCTTATTTTTAATTATGTTTCGCGGACTATCTGAAAATGTCTCTGGGTTCGTGTCGGTTCCTGGAAAAGTAGTGTATTTTTGGAGGATCCGACACAGGAACGACAACATTTCGAAGAGTCCGTGCAACATAGAATTTTTTATCAGGAGGTACCTCGGTGACAGCATCTTTAGCTGGTTTTGCGATTTCTTTTACAAGACATTCTGCAATAGGGGCTTTGTGTTCTTTCAAAATTGCAGCTGCCTTATGAAGTAACTCTGCTCTTTTCCAGAGTGGTGTTTTAGCCCATGATTTTTGTGCTGCTTTTGCTACTTCCATTACCTTGTTCACCTCTTCTTGTGTACATGCTGCACCAAAAAACAAAAATTCCAAAATATCCATGAAATCCCACACTTATTTGTTAATTTCTGCAATGTATTCTTAAATTCCAAGACAAGGACATGAAAACACTTGAGATGCAATACCACAAATAGTCCATGCATAAGTTAGAAAATAATTTTGTGCTCTATTCAGTTTTACATAATCATGTCACTTCTAAGAAAGAAGGGGAACTTTGGAGAAACCGTAAAGTTGTCTCCGCATGACCTATAGGCCACAGGTTCGAGCCATGGAAGCAGCCACTAATTCTTGTATTAGGGTTGGCTGTCACATCACATGGATGCGGCTCTTCCCCGGACCCAACGTGAACGTGGGATCAGTGGCGGAGCCATATTCAACTGAGGGGCGTCAAATGACACCCCTTCGCTAGAAAATTACACTGTATTGTTAGATAATTTTTTTTGTTTTATTTATATTTACTATACGTTGACTCCCCTTGATTTTTTTTGTGTATTTAATTTCATATATTTTGACACCCCTTAATGAAAATTCTGGCTTCGCCACTGCGCGGGATGCCTTGTACACCGAGCTGCCATTTTAGGTCGCTTGTAGGAGAATTATGGGTAAAGCTCTATGATACATATTAATCGATGACATGATAAAAATAGTAAATAACTTGTTATAATAGGTTAAACTACATTAATAGTGCAAATAAACCTTTACACTACCGGCGTATATAACTTAATTTCATTAAAGGGGCAGCCCGGTACACTAAGCTCCTCTATGCGTGGGGTCCGAGGAAGGGCCAAGACCACAAGAGTCTATTGTACGCAACCTTACCTTGCATTTCTGCTAGAGGTTGTTTCCATTAGAAAACTAAAAAGAGAATCTAGTACTAGAAGTTCTTGGCTGTTTCTCACTTAATAGTCTCATCAATGATCATAAAATTCAGAAAAGAACAATTAAGTCTGAAGTTTGGAGCTACAATACAGAAAATTCCAAAACACTTGCACAAAAATTCATGAACACCAGAAACCTTGATATTTTCACCATACAAAAATTTATAACAACAACAAGTGGCGGAGCCAGAATTTTCGTTAAGGGGTGTCAAAATATATAAAAGTAAACATTACAGAAAATTAAGCGGAGTCAATACATAGTATATATACATATAATTTATTGTTTTACCTAGCTACACAGCCTAAGGTGGCTCCGCCACGGACAACAACATATCCAGTGTATTCCCGCAATAAAAGGGTAGTATATACATAGACCTTATCCTACCTTGTGTGAAGGTAGAGAGACCGTTTTCAGTAGACCTTTAGCTCAAATAAAAGCAAAATCATAGGAATTATGACAAAGAACTATGAAAAAAGAAGCAGTAACAACAACCAAAAATATAACTGAAGCAAAAATTTAAAAGAAAAAAAAGAGTTTCATTTTTAATATACCTTGAACTTTATATTGTGTTTTTCTAGTAGTAGGATTGATAATGGCAACAGATTTTCCAGAAGCAGATTTCTTCCATTCTCCTTCAGAATAGTACTTAAACACATCTCCATCAATTATATCTACAAATACTCCATTACCTGCCATTTTTACCAATGAACCAAACCTTTTTTTTACTAAGAAAATAAAGAAAAAAGAAGAGAAATTGTGGATATTTTTTATGATTTTAGTGGTGAATATAGAGTGAAGTGAGTAAAAGAGTGAGTGAGTTGTTTGGTTTTTGTTGTGTGTCTATAAATATTGGAGAAAGGTGAGCCACACTTAATGCTGAGCAATTTGAGACATGGATTCTGGTTTGATATTTGACATTGTTTTTGGTGATTATTTACGAGATTGACATCATTATCTAGCAGTTAGAAATTAAAAGTTAGTTGAGACACGTTTCGTTTTGAACGGTCCACTTGGAAAAGTTTCATGGCTTTATACTTTTTCTTTTTCTTTTTGATATCTTTTAACATTAATTAGCAATGAATGAAATTGACTATATTAACCTTTACTATCTCACATAAACACTCCTATCACATACTTCAACACTATTTACTCCAAGGTCAATATAAAAAAAAAATAATTAATTCATTTTTGAAATCTAAAAAAATCACTTATTTTGAATAACAAAAAAAAGATCAAATAATCACTTATTTTGGACCGAAGAGAGTACAATTCTTTTGTATTTATTTTCAATTATTATGTCATCGCATGTGGTTCCAAGCCTTCTATTATTTAATTAATTTATTTATTTAGGAAGGTGCCTGTTTTTTAAAAGTTTTATCGAGATGAAAGGGCTTTATATTAGATGAAATATGCGGTTGTGTTACAAATGCAACTACTCCTATTTGATGGCACAAAATTACTAGGAGTTCTATATTTCAAATGAATCATAGTATGAGATTATTTGGTAAAAATAACATGGGCCCAACCAATTTTCGGACTGATCATTCAAAAATAGACAGCGTTTGTAAAGTTATTGAAGAATAGTCACTATTTTGCTGTAACATGGAAAGTTCCAGCATAATATACTAGAGATCGGTGCATCTGTGTATGAACTTCCAGTATATTATGCTGGAACTCTAATACGCAGGAAGTTCCAGCATAATATACTGGAGATTGGAGCATATATGTATGAACTTCCAGTATATTATGCTGGACCGGTATATTATGCTGGAAGTTCAGTATATTATATTGGAATTCCAGTATATTATGCTGGAGTATTTTTCGAATTTTGGACCAGTGTTTTCGTCAGATTTTTTTTTTTACATGAAAAGTGATTAAATTTCGATTACTTTTGAAACTATGACTATTCTTCAATTATCACTTGTAAATCTAGCTATTTTTGAATTTCTCCTGATTAATTGGACTACAAGATCCAATTAGATTAATAGCAGAATTTTATAAATAATAGTCAATAAATTAGAGTATACTCGATCTACTCGGGCAAAAAATAAAATAAAATAAAATAATAATTACTCGTTCTACTTGCATATTAGCTGTATTTAACTCGAACATTCATTCTAAGTGCATATTTATGTTTGCACAATAAGATTATAAAAAATTACGAGAAGCAAATATGCATATTATATGTAAAAGATAAATAGATATTACGTTATTTTATTGATTGGAATTTGGAAAAAAACTATAAATGACTTTCCTTATATGAACAACTCTCTATATATTGTGTAATTTCCTGATGTTTGACATATAACAATTTTCTCCTTTTTTCCATTTTAATTTTCCTTTTGTTTTTAATTTTATACAAGTACATAGAACATAACTATATAATCACTAAGAATTAAATACTTTAGGTGATCAGCCTAACTTCGGGCAAAACTTACCAATGAATTAAACCTTTAATAAATTCTACAAATCCCACTTCCTTAATCGAGAAATGTAGAGTCTGGTGCACAAGGTACCTCGCGTTCATGCAGAATTCATGGATGGGCCGCACAAGTTATCATTTTTAATATTAGTATAGGTGGGGAAGAAAGGTCAAGTATAGGCAAGGGCGGATCTAGAGTTCGACATACAGGTTCACGGCAACCCAATAGCTTTTGCTCAGACTTTGTTGATATATTAGGAAGTTCACTAAATATCTATAAATATTTGACGTGAACCTAGTTATTATTACCAGAGGCGAAGCTATGTTGGTCCAAGGGTGGTCATCTTTGCCGAAAAATTATATTGCGTATAAGGTAAAATATTACTTGTTATTGATTAAAAATAGACTTTGAACACCCTCGCATAGCCCACTAGCAAAGGATGTTCAATATCTGAACACCTTTATTGAATTTTCTGGCTTCGCCACTGAATCTATTACCAACAAAGGTTGTAGTGGAGTTGTAACTACTCCTTCATCCTTAACCAGAGATCTCGAGTTTAAGCCCGTTGGTATGAAGTCACCTTTGTTAGGGAGCGCTTTAACCCCCAATGCGCGTCAAGCTCGTCCCTTAAAAGTTAAAACTAAATAACAACACAAACCGAAAATAATAGCAAGCGAACAGAAGAATGAGTTTTATCTGTTATAATCACATGTCAGCAAGCTGGGCGTGGTTAGATAATTAAGATAAAGAATGGGTAGGGTACAGTTTACGGGTTCGGTCGAACTCAGTGGCGGAACCACCTTATAGGAAGAGGATGGGAAAAATATAAGGTGTAGGTAGGTAAAAAAATAAATTATATGTATATATACTATATATTGACTCCCCTTGATTTCATGGTATGTTACTTTTATATATTTTGACATTTCTTAACGAAAATTCTGGCTAGCCACTGAACCCAATAGCTTTTGCGTAGACCATGTATTTGTATTAAAAAATATATTAAGTTTATATTAATATATAATTGGAAATCCAATAACTTAAATATGCTATGTGTTTGGTGTCAAGTTCAGAACCCATAAATTTTAAATCTTAATTGTTAAGGATTAGCTTCTAATTAAAGATGTCAGCAGCCCTAGGAAGTTGGAAGTTGGCTTCTAAAAATAGCCAAAAGTTTGCAAAAATGTGCATATCCAATCATCCAATTATCCAAATATATCCATACTCAAGTATGGGTGTTTAATTCTATCCACAGTCCAAAAAGCTCAGTCTTATCTTTTTCTCTCTTTGCACAAAAAGTGTGTGTAAATAAATAAATGAATGAATGAACCTTCCTCAGTTGATCTTTTGTTAGGAAATTTAAAGTCATCTACAAACATAGTTAGGCTCAGAGGCAAGTTAAGGGCGGGTTCGTACCGTTTAATCGAATCCATTGCTTTCATCTCGAATTATATATATATATATATATATATATATATATATATATATATATATATATATAAAAGAAGACTATAGTCATTCTTATGTCATCGATTTTAGATTATAGATTCGTCTCTGACTAGCTAGGCAATGCCATATAGCAAAAAGTATCCAAATACAGAGGGTTTAAATATGTGTATATATCTTCATCCGAATACCTTAACAAAGTATAGGTAAAACTACGTGATTATCCTCCTCCGACTCCACAAATGAGATTACGCTAGGTCTGTTATTGTTATTGTTTATCGCCGAAGTTCTTTGATAATCTTTGAAAGTTACCCCAAGATCTCAAATTACATAACAACACATAATTTGTATAATTGTTGAGAGTCGATCGAACCCAAAATTGTTGTCAGCTGCTATATTTGGCTAATGTCAAGATATAATCTCCACAAATTGCGTCAAATTGTTATTAATAGCAAAACTTATTAAAACCTATAATATTTCATGTGCTTCAAAATTATGCTAGTTGGAATGGGAATATTCTTGGCAGGATCAGGTAAAGAAAATTGGGTGCAGAAAACTGTGTGCCCGTAAGAGAGAGTGTGGATGGAGTCATAATTTTTTTGTTTTTTCGTGTGGATAAGTCATACTATATAGTTTGCACCCAATTCCCTAATAATATTGTTTTATACACCTTATATAAGTTTGAGATATTTGTATTTATCAAATTCATTGAATTTAAATTGATATGTGGTAATTATTTACTATCAATTATTTTTTAAATTAGTATATCTGTTGTGAACAAAATAGAGTAGCGGACCAACTAGCAAAGGAGGGCAGCAATTTCACAAGTAATTGTACGCTACAATTTTTTGCAGTACCATCACTTTTTGTGATCCAACATTTTGACGGTGATAAGCAAGGAACAATTACTACAAGATCAGTTCCACCCAGAGCAAACATGGCAGTTGAAGACAATACAACACTACCTGTTTTGCGGAGCAACCTGGCAGTCAAATGCTGAAGACAATGCTGTAGCGGAGATAGTTTTTACCAATTTTCAATGTTGTGATGATAGTTCCGTTAGGAATACCACAAACACTGTAGCTACTACTAGTGATACTATAACTTATAATATGGTGCAGCCCGAGCACCAACCTCTCTGTACGCTCAACTTTTAATTTAATGCATCTTTTGAACAAAAAACAAAAAAAAACTATTACTATATAACATATTAATTAATTTAATGTTTTAAATTTTATTATATCTGGTCAAATAATGTTACATGAAGGAGAGAGCGAAAGTATATACAAGAAAGGGACACCTTCTGGACCATAGTGTGTGTTTGATGACTTTGTGGTTCATATGCTTTTGTGTAAATTAGTTGTGAAGTTGTTTTCAAATTCTAATCAGAGTTATAGTTAAGTGGTAAGTATTTTTTTATTCTTAACTAAGGTTTTGGATTTAACCTTTGCGTATGAAATCGATTCTATTAGGGATCGTTTCGTCCCTCATGTAGAATTTTCTGGTTCAAATTCAAAGTTAGTTAGACGTAATACAGATACCGAATACTGAGTACGAAACCAAAAAAAAACATCAAAACTTTGTGAAGTTGTTTTCAAATTTTAAGGTCTTGGAGAACCACAAATTTGGTTAATGGGTAGGTAAGAGCCCATTACGATGATTTCAAAGAGCATGGCTAACAATATTTCACACTCATTTTGAGGACCACATATATCTTGACCATCAAAATTGTTGAGTTGGAAATTGTCAGGTTGTGCTAAAAACTTAAGTAGGTTGTCTATAACAAGCAAGACCAAGTGACCACACGTCCACACCCCTTTCAAATCTTACTATCATTTTATCATACAATTTACCAATGAGTTTTAACTATATACGCGGAAAGAGAGCTTTTACGCAACAATAAAGTTATCTCCATATAATTTATAGCACGAGTTTGAGCAGTAAAATCAGTCACGTAATAACACTTGCTTTAGGATAGAATATAGACATTACATCACACCTCCTTAGGATTATGACCCTTTCCCAGATTACTTATGTACTATAGAGTAAAAAATATTTACACTATCAAATTACTTATAAAGTAATATATTCAAAATTTCTGTAATGTAGTAACTGATAATCAGAAAAAAATGATAATTAATTTACTATCACATTCACACATGGTTAAATTTACATGGATATAGTTATAAAAATTCACTTTGTCATTGTATAAAATATAACTTTTTTGTCGAATTATATAACGTGGCAAAAGATCATCCATTCTTTTTTCTTTGACTGATAATCCGAAAAAAATGACAATTAATCTACTATCACCTTCACACATGGTTAAATTTACATGGATATAGTTTTAAAAAATCACTTTGTCACTGTATAAAATATAATTTTTTTGTCGAATCATAAAACGTGGCAAAAGATCATCCATTCTTTTTTCTTTGACATATGAATCCAACTCCCAACAAAATGTTGAATAATTGAAACGAAACGAATAACTATAGTACATTAATAATAAAGAAACAAAAAAGGGCAGTTCAAAACCATACTAGAAATGTAGATTGGGGAATATCCTTTATTACATTATGTGAAACTTTATCTATATAGCTCGCATAAATATGTAATAACTCTAATGTAATTAGGGTTTTATTTATGCTTTTTGAAAGTGCAAGAGGGGATGAATTGACTATTTTTAATCTTATTCCTTTTTAGTTGACTAGTTTTACAAGTAGTCGACTAGTTATGATAGAGAGATAATAAAGCAACGGAATATAAAAGCATAAGTAAATTGCAGGAATTAATGACACCGGAATTTTATGCTGGTTCAGATTCAATGTGAATCATAGTCCAATCCCCTTGGGTTGCAAGGGTGTTCTCTTTCAATGAATGTAGTTCTCGAGTATACAATGAGTGGTGTAGTTTACACTGATGGCTTAGTTTCAGTGATACTCGTTTCTCTTTGATACAGTGCCTCACCAGTGATTTTCTCTCTTTCTTCTCTAACTTGTTACACCGCAGATCTTAGAGGAGCTACAATGTTTGTATGTAGTAGAACAAAGAGAGGGTAATTATTTCGATCAAAGTATATGTTCTAAGGTATAAGAATGGGTTTAAATACTTTGACAAGGCATGGATGTTGAAGAGATTTGCCAATCCAAGAGATTTGATCCTTGGAAAAAAATTGATTCTTTTCAAGAATAAGGTTATGTCGCAACGACTATGGCTGATGACGATGCGCTGGTGACTTCCTTTGATGGCCCGAGCATCTTCCTAGAATCTTGTTCTTTCCAGATTTAGCCGCATGATTGATTTACTTCCAGATTCTCGATATCTTTGATTGATTGATTTCTTCAATCTAGCCTCAATCTATTCCGTCAGTCTTCATTGATTCCATCAATCTTGGATGCAATCAGCGATCTTATTTGATTTTTACCTTCAATCTTGAGCATGTTCCAGGAGTAGCTACACATACAACACATATATTATTTTCATCATTAAAATCAGTTCTAACAATCTCCCCCTTTTTGATGATGACAAAATAACATATGTATAAACACCTGTTGACTTTCCTGTATTTTACTCCCCCTCAGTAAGAGGCTCTGATAGTCGACTGCTTCTGCAGGATCCATGACTTCATGGCTCCCCCTCAGTAAGTGTTGTAGTCGACTTATTCTTCATGACTCCCCCTCAAAATATGTCGAGGTGCTAACATGTACTTTAGTCGACTTGTTCTGTATTTCACCTATATTATTACATATATCCTTTTCTCCCCCTTTTTGACATCAGTAAAGAGGGAATGCGAGCCAAAGCATGATTGATATCATAAAGGAGTTTGCAGGGTTATAGTTAGGCAAAACAAAAAAAAACATATCATCCATCGACTGGGCACCCAGTCCAAACACATCAAACAAAAAAAAAAAAAAAAAAAAAAAAAAAAAAAAAAAAAAAAAAGATTGTCTTAAACTTCCACATTAACGGCGCTAGAAAATATGTAAGAGTGTTGCAAATCGCCTCCTTCATTTGATCAAAGTTGGCAGTTGCTGAGATACTCATTCCATCAAACCTGTCATGAATCTCCTTGAATGCCTTGAAGGCATTTTCCCTTACCCTGAGAACTGCAACTCGAATTTTTGATACATCAGATCCGGTCTCCTTGGAGATGGCATGAATGTCACCAACAGTGGACTGAGTGGCAGAGAGAAGATCCTTGATTTCAGATAGTTGAGAGACAATGACATGGAGTTTTTCAGAAATATCAGGATCACTCTAGCTAGGAAGCGAAGCAGAAGGTTTGGATTTTGAATTGGCCGGAGCATGCTTGACTTCACTCTCTTGTTTCTTAACCCATAAGCCCTTCACACACATATACCCCATACTCACGAATGTTCTGAAATTGTAATATTTGGAAACCAGGATGGAGGGATATTCAGAGATAGAAATATTGTGGGATACCAGAATGTGGGTAATGGCCATGCCATCGGGTAGACTAGTGGGGTCTTCAACACTCTCAATCATGAAATTGATAACCTAGATGGACAACTTGATTTTGAGTTTAGTCACGAGACAGTAAACTAAGAAGGTGTCCCTTAGAGAGAAGTAGAGAAGGAGCCGGTACATGGGAGTAAATAGGTGGAAACAATATGGGCTAGAACACGAGTTTCGAAACTTACATCACTAGGACCTAACTGGTAAGGAAGGGAATCGAAAGTACACTCAGCAATGCACTTTTTCGCTTGATCAAAGGAAATTTCAAAATCATCAGGCCAAGAATTTTTGAAAAGCATAGGGAAACCAGAACACTTACACTGAAAAATTGAATCAAACAAGGCACAATCAAGAACAATACGCTTGCCTAGAACTAAGGACTCCAACCTATCAGGCTTACTAGAGCGAAGATTTGCATAGAACATTCTTACCAGGGGTTCATAGACTTTGGGAAGAGGAACAGAGAAGAACTTAGACCATCCTTGATAGACGAAAGATCTTTCACCTTATAATTTAGGGCTTCCATGTCATCAAGATTGACTATCCTCCCATGAGAAATAGGCTTGTCTTTCAAGGCGATAAAGAAATCCCTATTTGGGGAATCCCAGAAGTTTAGGTCAAACTCTAGAGTGCTGGATAGATCAATTTTGGATTTCTTTGGAGTGAACAAAACAAGGGTTTCTTCCATAGGTCGTTTACCTAAAGCTTATTCTCCTAGGGGTTGAGAATGGTCAGATAGGTCAGCCTGAGAAGAGGCAAAACCTTCAGAATGTTCGGACCCTAGGTCTACTTGTTCAGGAGGTTGAGAAGGGGTATTGGCTCTGGAACAAGTGCTTTTTCTAGTAGAGGCAGAGGGGTTCTTAGGATGTTTGTCCATTGAAGAAAATTTCCGGTTGAGAGGGTTTCTGAGAGGGGTTTCTACACGGAGAGGATGATGGGTATTGAAAAGAGACCTGGGCATTAAAAAGGGGTTTTCCGACGGTTGAGTACAGAAAAGGAAAGGGTGTCAGTTGAGGAGACGTGATGATTTGATTTCCTTCTTTGAAATCTGCAATGTTCCAAGAAACCAAAGCTTTGCCAAGAAATTAGCATGTTCCACTAGTACTTTTTCTGTCTTCCTTGTCACCTGCAAGATCAACATCTGAAAAACCTTCTAAATTGAAAGTATTAGAGTGAGGATACCATAACCCATAAGAAGAAGTTCCCATAAGATATCAAATATTTCTTTTGACTGCTGTCAGATGGGATTCTTTTGGAGCTAACTAGAACCTGGCACATTTACACACACTAAACATGATATCTGGTCGACTAGCAGTTAAATAAAGAAGAGAGCCAATCATTCCTCGATACTTAGTTTCATCAATAGAGGTTCCCTGTTCATATTTATCAAGATTTGTTGAGGAACTCATAGGAGTGCTAATGGCTTTTGCATTTTCCAAACCAAACTTCTGAATCAGTTCTTTGGTGTACTTGGTTTGACATATGAATGTGCCTTCTTCAGATTGTTGAATTTCTAGTCCAATAAAGAACGTTAATTCTCCCATCATACTCATTTCAAACTCACTTTGCATAAGATCAAAAAATTCCTTGCATAGAAGAGGATTAGTACTACCAAAGATAATATCATCAACATTGTCACGACCCGAATTTCCCACTGTCGGGACCGTGATGGCGCCTAACATTGAACCCGCTAGGCAAGCCAACGTTACCGGTTATTTTATCTTGTTTCTTTATTTTTAGCCATTAGCAGGTGTTATACAAGATCATCGGAAATAAAAGTGCGGAGAAACAAAATTTAACAACTTAGTTAGGTACTATTACGAAATTCATAATAACTACACTCAAGATTGGTGTCACAATTTCACGGACTGTCTATGAATACTACAAATAGGGGTCTGAAAAAAACAACATACATCTGTCTCAGAAATACATAAAGGAAGGAAAGAAATAGGATAGAAGGTGACGCCAAGGTCTGCGGACGCTTGCAGAACTACCTCGGGTCTCCACTGGGCTGAAGGCAGCAACCTCGATATAGGATCCGAATCCAGTACCGGGATCTGCACAAAACGTGCAGAGTGTAGCATCAGTACAACCGACCCCATGTACTAAGTAAGTGTCGAGCCTAACCTCGACGAAGTAGTGACAAGGCTAGGACACGACAACCAAATAACCTTTGTAGTTTAATCATATACGAAAAGAAATAATAATAACAAGAAATAAAAAGCTAAATTCAAAGGAAAGGGGAAACATGGTGAGGGGAGGGAATATCAAGTGATAGAAATAATGAAGTAAAGCGACAAAATAAATATCAACTCAACACCACAGAAATAGTAACACAAAAGAAAGTGCACGACATCACCCTTCGTGCTTTTACTCTCATCCTCACTATAAATCAATAGAATCTGCACGACATCACCCTTCATGCTTTTACTCTCATCCTCACCATGAATAAATAAAAACGGCACGACATCACCCTTCGTGCTTTTACTCTCTCATAATCATGGCACGACATAACCGTTCATGCTTTTACACTCACTCATAATATCATGCACGACATCACCCTTCATTCTCCAACACTCTTCCTAACCCAAACAAAACAATAACAGAAATCCGGCAAGGAAATCAACAATATCAACAATAATAAAAACCATAAAGCCCCGGCAAGGGAGCCAACAGTAGAATCAATATCATCCCGGCAAGGGAAATAACTATAACCAATCCCACTTAGTTACTTGACTTCACGTAATAATTCTCAACTTGAACCCATACTCAATAATAGGCAATACCAAGGAATTTCTATCAACATGAATAATTATCAATTTAGACATAGGCAGTACTTAATGAAAATAACATATAAATCACAACATATGACTCATGGGCATTCTTGACACCAACGTATAGATACTCGTCACCACACCTATATGTTGAACATAATGCCAACACGTAGCAAATAGGACACAACACCTATTCCCTCAAGCTAAGGTTAAGCAAAACACTTACCTCGAACTCCACGGTCAAACTCAAGCCTCAATTACCTCTTTCCCTTTATAACTCGCCTCCAATTCAATTGTATCTAGACATAATTAACTTAACAATATCAATAAATGCTAAATAATTCAACCCCAATGCTTAATTGTAGGTTTTCTATCATTCTTCCCAAAAAGTTAAAAATTAACCCCGGGCCTGCTTGGTCAAAACACAAGGTTCGGACCAAAACCCAATCACCCATTCACCCACGAGCCTGAATATGTAATTAGTTTCCGAATCCGACCCCAAATCGAGGTCTAAATTTCCAAATTTGTAAAATCCCTAATTCTCCTAAAATCCCTAATTTCTACCCTTAAAGAAAAATATTTAGGCCTAGAAATCTAATGGGTGTTAATGGAAATTGAAAGAAATGAGATTAAGAACACGAACCTATGATTTGATGAAGAAATCCCTCTTCAAAAATCGCCCAAGGTCGGATTCTATGGAAGAAGATATGAAAATATGGTCTTTTCCCGTTTTTGCTACTGCTTTAAACACTGGACATACCTTCTACGCGTTCGAGTGAGGTCTGTCGCGTTCGCGTAGCAGTGGCCCTATTGTCCTTCGCGTTTGCGAGTCACCCTACGCATTCACGAAGGTGTACTCCCCATGACCTTCGCGCTCGCGAGCCTCTGGCCATGTTTGCATAGGGTTACGATCCCCAATCCCCCAGTTCCCAACTTAAGCCTGTGCGTTCGCGTATGACCAGACGCGTTCGCGTAGAGCACCCACCCAGTGCTCCGCGTTCGCGTCATGGTCTATGCGTTCACATAGAATAACCCAGTCAACTTCCCCGTTTTCTCTTCGCATTCGCGTGGGTTACCACGCATTCGCATAGCATAAAATCACATACACTAGATACAAGAATCTCACACTAGATTTTCTAAGTCCAAAACACACCGATGTCTATTCGAAATTCACCCGAGCCCTCGAGGCTCCAAACCAAACATGTACACAACCCTAAAAATATCCTACGGACTTACTCGTGCGATCAAATAGCCAAAATAACATCTTAAACAACAAATTTAGCATTAAAATCAACGAAAAATCTCAAGAACTTTCAAAGATTCAAATTTCACAACTACGGGTCCGAATCACGTCATATGACCTCAGTTTCTTACTAAATTTTACAGGCATCACTCAAATACTATATTAAATCTATACGGGGCTCCGGAACCAAAATACGGGCCCAATACCATCAATTTCAAATATAGTCAAATTTCCAGAAACTCTTATAATTTCAGTTACAATTTCTTTCAAAAATTTATTTCTTGGGCTTGGGACCTCAGAATTCAATTCCGGGCAGACACCCAAGTCCCATATTTTCCTACAAACCCTCCAGGATCATCAAATCATGGGTCCGGGTCCGTTTACCCAAAATGTTGACCAAAGTCAACTTAAATTTAATTTTAAAAGCAAAATTAGCATTTTTTTCAATTTTTCATATAAAAGCTTTCCGGATATACGACCAGACTGCGCACGCAAAACAAGGTGAGACAGAAGGAGGTTTTCAAGGCCTCGAAACACAGTTTTGACATATAAAATAAGAGATGACTTTTTGGGTCATCACATTCTCCACCTCTAAAACAAACGTTCGTCCTCGAACGGACATAGAAAAGTACTTGAATCGGGGAAACGATGGGGATACTGGCTCCGCATATCGGACTCAAACTCCCAGGTAGCTGCCTCGGCATGCTGACCTCTCCACTGGACACGAACCGAAGGATAACTCTTCGATCTCAACTGACGAACTTGCTAGTCTAGGATAGCTACTGGCTCCTCCTCATAGGTCAAATTCTTGTCCAACTGGACACTGATGAAGTCTAACACATGGGATGGGTCGCCGTGATACTTCCGAAGCATAGACACATGAAACTAGGGCTGTTCATTTGGATCGGATATCCGAAATCTAAACCGATCCATTCAATTTCGGATTTCGGATTGGACCGGATTTCGGATTGTGTTTATAAAATTTTTGGATTTTGGATCGAATTCGGATTGGTATATTTTAATCCGATCCGATCCGAAATCTGAAATTATTAGGCAATGTATAAATACTACACTTTAATTTCGGATAGTCAGTACTTTCTTTACATCTTCCTCCAAGTTATTACCTTTACAATTGCTAGAGTTAGCTATATTGGCACCATAGTACTCTCATAATTGTATAAACATGAATTTTTCTTAATGCATTGCCTCTTTTACAAAGAAAATATACATATTAGTTTGCAACATTGAGGCATTTACGATCCGAAATCCGATCCGATCCAAACTTTAAAATCCAAATCCGATCCGATATAATTCGGATCGGATTCGGATTGCATTTTCTAGAATCCGAAATCAGAATTCGAAATGTGCTAAATCCGATCCGTGCACAGCCCTACATGAAACACTGGATGCACAACTGATAAAATCGGTGGCAATGCAAGTCTGTAAGCCACCTCCCCCACCCTGTCAAGGATCTCAAAAGGACCGATGTACCTAGGGCTTAACTTGCCCTTCTTCCCAAATCTCATCATGCCCTTCATATGTGACACCCGAAGCAACACCCCGCTCTCCAACCATGAATGCCACATCACGAACCCTGCGGTCGGCATAACTCTTCTGCCTGGACTGAGCTGTACGAAGTCTATCCTGAATAATCTTAACCTTATCCGAGGCATCCTGCACTAAGTCTGTACCCAACAACCGAGCCTCTTCCTGCTCAAACCATCCAACCGGCGACCGACGCCGCCTACCATATAATGCCTCATAGGGAGCCATCTGAATGCTCGACTGATAGTTGTTGTTGTAGGCAAACCTAGCTAAGGGCAAGAACTGATCCCAAGAACCTCCAAAGTTAATGACACAGTCTCGTAGCATATCCTCCAAAATCTGAATAGTACGCTCAGACTGTCCGTCCGTCTGAGGATGAAATGATGTGCTCAACTCAACCCGCGTGCCCAACTCACGCTGAACTGCCCTCCAGAAATGCGAGGTAAACTGTTTATCTCGGTCAGAAATGATAGACACGGGCACACCATGAAGACGAACAATCTCCCTAATGTAGATCTCTATCAATCTCTCTGAAGAATAGGAAACTACCACAGGAATGAAATGTGCTGACTTGGTCAGCCTATCCACAATAACCCATACTGCATTGAACTTCCTCTGAGTCCGTGGGAGTCCAACAACGAAATCTATGGTGATATGCTGAAACAATCCACCAGGCCTATGATGCTCATACTTAACCTGTTGACAATATTCAAACACCGAGCTACATATGGCACAATATCCTTCTTCATCCTCCTCCACCAATAATGCTGCCGCAAATCCTGATACATCTTTGCGCCATCCGGATGAATGGAGTACCGGGAACTATGGGCCTCCTCCAAAATCAACTCACGAAGTCCATCCACATTGGGCACACAAATACGACACTGGATCCGCAAAACTTCATCATCCCCAACTGAAACTTTCTTGGTACCACCGTGCCGCACCGTGTCCCTAAGGACAAGTAAATGAGGATCATCATACTGCCGATCTCAAATACGATCAAATAATGAAAAACAAGCAATTTTATAAGCTAGAACGCGTCCGAGCTCAAAAACATCCAATCTCATGAACCGATTGGCTAAAGCTTGAACATCCAAAGCAAGTGGGCTCTCCCCGGCCGGAATATACGCAAGGCTACCCATACTGGATGACTTCCAACTCAAAGCATCGGCCACCACATTGGCCTTCCCCGGATGATACAAGATGGTGATGTCATAGTCTTTCAATATCTCCAACCATCTCCTGTGCCTCAAATTCAACTCTTTTTGCTTGAACAAGTACTTCAAACTCTTGTGATCCGTGAACACCTCACATGACACGTCATATAGATAATGCCTCCAAATCTTTAGCGCGTGATCAATGGCTGCTAGCTCCAAATCATGAACTGGATAATTATTCTTGTGGATCTTCAACTGACACGAAGCATATGCAATAACCTTGCCATCCTGCATCAACACCGCACCAAGTTCAATACGAGATGCATCAAAATACATAATATATGGCCCTGAACCTGTGGGCAAACCCAACACTGGCGTCGTAGTCAAAGTTGTCTTGAGCTTCTAAAATCTCACCTCACACTTGTTTGACCACCTGAACTAGGCACCCTTCTGAGTCAACCTGGTCATCGGGGCTGCAATAGACGAAAACCCCTCCACAAAACGACAGTAATAGCCCGCCAAACCCAAGAAACTCCGGATCTCTGTGGCTGATATGGGTCTAAGCCAATCCTTGACTACTGAAATCTTCTTAGGATCCACCTGGATACCCTCCGCTGAAACAACATGACCCAGCAATGCAACTGAACTCAACCAAAACTCACATTTCAAAAACATAGCATATAACCGACTTTTCTTCAGAGCCTGGAGAACGACTCGAAGGTGATGCTCATGCTCCTCCCGGTTGTGGGAATAAATCAGAATGTCATCAATGAAGACAATCATGAAGGAATCCAAATAAGGGCTGAACACTCGGTTCATCAAATCCATGAAAGTTGCTGGGGATTTGTCAACCCGAATGACATCACTAAGAACTCATAATGCCAGTACCGAGTGAGAAAAGCTATCTTAGGGACATCGGATGCCCTAATCCTCAACTGATGGCAGCCAGATCTCAAATCAATTTTTGAAAATACCTTGGAACCCTGAAGTTGATCAAACAAATCATCAATCCTCGGCAATGGATACTTGTTCTTGATGGTAACCTTGTTCAATTGCCGATAATCTATGCACATCCTCATCGATCCATCCTTCTTCTTAACAAACAACACCGGCGCACCCAAGGCAAGACACTAGGCCTAATAAAGCCTTTATTAAGCAAATCTTGCAACTTTTCTTTCAACTCCTTCAACTCTGGCGTGGCAATACGATATGGCGGAATAGAAATGGGCTGAGTGCCCGGAGCCAAATCAATGCAAAAATCAATATCCCGGTCGGGTGTCATACCCGGCAGGTGTGCAGGAAATACCTCTGGGAACTCACAGACAATGGTTACAGAATCCATAGAAGGAACCTCAGCACTAGAATCACGAACATAAGCTAAGTAGGCCAAACACCCCTTCTCGACCATATGCTGAGCCTTTATATAAGAGATAACCCTACTGGAAGAATGACCAGGAGTCACTCTCCACTCCAGTCGAGGCAACCCCTTTCATGCTAAGATCCCGGTCTTGGCATGAAAGTCTAATATGGCATGATAAGGAGACAACCAATCTATCCCCAAAATGACAATCAAAATCTACCATATCAAGGAGTAAAAGATCTACACTAGTCTCAAGACCCCCAATAACCACTACACACGAACGGTAAACACGATCTACCACAATGGAATCACCCACCGGTGTAGACAAATAACAGGAGTACTCAAAGAATCACGAAGCATAACCAAATAAGGAGCAAAATAAGATGACACATAGGAATATGTGGACCCTGGATCAAATAAAACCGAAGCATCCCTGCTGCAAACTGAAACCATACCTATGATAACTGCATCGGAGGCCTCAGCCTCAGGTCTAGCTGGAATAGCATAACATCGGGGCTGGGCCCCACCAATTTGAACTACATCCCTGGTACGACCTCCTGCTGGTTGACCTCTACCTCTAGTAGCCTGGCCTCCACCTCTAACTGCTTGACCTCCACCTCTAACACCTCGACCCCCACCCTAGCTGGTTGAGCGGGTGGTGGGACACCTGGTGCTGGAACCATGGTGCTGAGAACTGCTCGAGGCTCGAGGGCAAAATATAGCAATGTGCCTCGGACCACCACAAGTATAACAAGATCTCGACTGCTGAGACTGCTTGCCCTGAAACTGACCCTGACGACCTGAGTAACCACCCTAAAAACTCTGAAACGGCGGTGCACTAATAGGAGTTGGTGATGCACTGTAGGGCAACTGATCAGAATACTGCATATGAGAACCACGACCACCTGGAGCACTGCGAGAAACCTGAAGTGCTGAATGAAATGGCCTGGGAGGATAGGCCCTACCAAAAGAATCACTGCCTCCAGATGAGGCACCACTAAACCTGCCAAAATGATGGGGCCTCTTGTCATACCCCTGACCATTCCCCTGTAGAAGAACCATCTCAACTCGTCTGGCTACATTGGCTGCATCCTAGAAGGAAATATCACTCCCTATCTTCTTCTCCATCTACAATCTGATCGGCTGAGCTAGTCCCTCAATAAATCTCCTCACCCTCTCTCTCTCTCTCTCGGTGGGAAGTATCATAATAGCATGACGGGCCAAGGTAATGAATCTTGTCTCATACTGAGTGACGGTCATAGAACCCTACTGGAGACGCTCAAACTGCCTCCGATAATCCTCTCTTTGAGTGATAGGAAGAAACTTCTCCAGAAATAACTGAGAGACCTGGGACCAAGTCAAGGCCGGTGATCCAGCTGGTCTATCCAATCAATAATCTCTCCGCCAAGTCTTGGCGGGACCTAACAGATGAAAAGCAGAAAAGTCGACCCCATTGGTCTCTACTATCCCCATGTTCAGTAGAACCTCATGACAACTATCCAAATAGTCCCAGGCATCCTTTGAAGATGCACTGCTATAAGTAGTAGTAAAAAGCTTGGTGAACCTGTCCAACCTCCACAAAGAATCAGCAGACATAGCTGCTCCATCACCGGTCTGAGCCACAACACCCAGCTGGACTACCCCGGATGTCTAAGCTGCTGGAGTCTGAAACGGAGGAGCCATCTACTCTGGAGTGCGAGTACCGGGAGTATGGGCTCCTCCCCCAGCCTGAGACACGGCTGGTGCTGCAGGAAGTAAACCTTCCTGAGCGACACTCTCCATGAGGCCCAGTAGACGGACCAGAGCATCCTGGAGTACCGGGGTAGCAATGAACCCCTCGGGAACCTGAGCTGGCCCAACCAAAACTGTCTGGGCAGGAACCTCATCAGCAAACTCTACCTGAGGCTCCGGCGCTGGTGCTGCTGCTCTGGGCTGAGCTCTGCCCCTGCCTCGGCCTCTAGTACAGCCTCGGCCTCTAATACGGCCTCGGCCTCGTCCTCTAGTACGGCCTCGGCCTCGGCCCCTCGTAGGAGATGCAACTGGGGACTTGGGATACTGATCAGTGGACGAGGAAGCACGTGTTCCGCCATCTGCGAGAGAATATAGTAGAAATTCAATTAGCTTTGAGAAATCAAATCGCACGACAAAGAAGAATAAATGTGAAGTCATTCCTAAACCCTGTAGCCTCTGGGGGATAAACACAGACGTCTCCGTATCGACCCCTCAGACTCTACTACGCTTGTCCGTGAATTGTGAGACCTAAGCAACCTAGTGCTCTGATACCAACTTGTCACGACCTGAATTTCTCACAGTCGGGACCGTGATGGCGCCGAACATTGAACCCGCTAGGCAAGCCAATGATACCGGTTATTTTATCATGTTTCTTTAATTTTAGTAATTGCATGTGATATGCAAGATCAACGGAAATAAAAGTGCGGAAGAAACAAAATTTAACAACTTAGTTATGTACTATTACGAAATTCATAATAACTACACCCAGAATTGGTGTCACAATTTTACAGACTGTGTATGAATATGACAATAGGGGTTTGAACAAAACAAAATACATCTGTCTCAGAAATACATCAAGACAGGAAATAAATAGGATAGAAGATGACGCCAAAGCATGCGGACGCCTGCAAGACTACCTCGGGTATCCACTGGACTGAAGGCAGCAAACTCGATCTAGGGTCCGAAGGGTCCAGTACCAGGATCTGCACAAAAAGTGCAGAGTGTAGCATCCGTACAACCGACCCCATGTACTGAGTAAATGGAGAGGCTAACCTCGACGAAGTAGTGACGAGGCTAGGAAACAAGAATCAAATAACCTATGCAGTTTAATCATATACGAAAAGCAACAATAATAACAAGAAATAGACAACTAAATTCAAAGGAAAGGGGAAACATGATGAGGGGAGGGAATATCAAGTGATAAATATAATGTAGTAAAGCGACAAAATAAATATCAACTCAACACCACAGAAATAGTAACACAAAAGAAATTGCATGGCATTATCCTACGTTCTTTTACTCTCATCCTCACTAAAAATCAGTAGAATCAACACGACATCACCCTTCGTGCATTTACTCTCATCCTCACCATGAATCAATAGCAACTGCACGACATCACCCTTCGTGCTTTTACACTCACTCACAATATCATGCACGACATCACCCTTCGTGCTTTAACACTCTTCCTCCCCCAAACAAAACAATAACAGAAATCCAGCAAGGAAATCAACAATAATAAAAACCATAACGCCCCGACAAGGGAGCCAACAGTAGAATCAATATCATCCTGACAAGGAAAAAAACTATAACCAATCTCACTTTGTTACTTGACTTCACGTAATAATTCTCAACTTGAACCCATACTCAACAATAGGCAATAGCAAGGAATTTCTATCAACATGAATAATTATCAATTTAGACATAGGCAGTACTTAATGAAAATAGCATATAAATCACAACATACGACTCACAGGGATGCTTGACACCAACGTATAGATACTCGTCACCACACCTATACGTTGAACATAATACCAACACGTAGCAAATAGGACACAACACCTATTCCCTCAAGCTAAGGTTAAGCCAAACAATTACCTCGAATTCCACGGCCAAACTCAAGCCTCAATTACCGTTTTCCCTTTAGAACTCGCCTCCAATTCAATTTTATCTAGACATAATTAACTTAACAATATCAATAAATGCTAATTAATTTAACCCCAAAGCTTAATTATAGGTTTTCTACCATTCTTCCCAATAAGTCAAAAATCGACCCCGGGCTCGCTTGGTCAAAATACGAGGTTCGGACCAAAACCCGATCACCCATTCACCCACGAGTTCGAATATATAATTAGTTTCTGAATCCGACCTCAAATCGAGGTCTAAATTCCCAAATTTGTAAAATCCCTAATTCTGCCAAAATCCCTAATTTCTACCCTTAAAGAACAAGATTTAGGCCTAGAAATCTAATGGGTGTTGATGGAAATTGAAAGAAATGAGATTAAGAACACAAACCTATGATTTGGTGATGAAATCACTCTTCAAAAATCGCCCAAGGTCGGATTTTATGGAAGAAGATATGAAAATATGGTATTTTCCCATTTTTGCTACTGCTTTAAAACACTAGATAGACCTTCTACGCGTTCGCGTATCAGTGGCCCTATTGGCCTTTGCGATCGCGAGTCACCCTATGCGTTCGCGAAGGTGTACTCCCCCCTGACCTTCGCGCTCGCGAGCCTCTAGCCGCGTTCGCATAGGGTTTCGATCTCCCATCCCCAGTTCCCAACTTAAGCTGTGCGTTCGCGTATGACCAGACGCGTTCGCCTAGAGCACCCACCCAGTGCTCCGCATTCGCGTCATAGTCTATGCGTTCGCATAGAATAACCCAGGCCCCTTCCCCGTTTGCTCTTCGCATTCGTGTGGGTTGCCACGCATTCGCATAGCATAAAATCACACACACTAGATACATCAATCTCACACATGAGTTTCTAAGTCCAAAACACCTCGATGGCTATCTGAAACTCACCCGAGCCCTCGAGGCTCTAAACCAAACATGTACACAACCCTAAAAATATCCTACGGACTTACTCGTGCGATCCAATCGCCAAAATAACATCTTAAACAACGAATTTAGCGTTAAAATTAAAAAAAAATCTCAATAACTTTCAAAGCTTCCAATTTTACAACTACGAGTCTGAATCACGTCATATGACCTCCGTTTCTTACCAAAGTTTACAGGCATCACTCAAATACTATATTAAACCTGTACTGGGCTCCGAAACTAAAATACGAGCCCGATACCATCAATTTCAAATATAGTCAAATTTTCAAAAAGTCTTATAATTTCAGTTAAACAATTTCTTTCAAAAAATTATTTCTTGGGCTTGGGACTTCGAATTTTAATTCCGGGCATACGACCAAGCCCCATATTTTTCGGGTCCGTTTACCCAAAATATTGACCGAAGTCAACTTAAATTCAATTTTAAAGGGAAGATTAGCATTTTTCTCAATTTTTCATATAAAAGCTTTCCGGATATACGCCTGGACTGTGCATGCAAAATGAGGTTAGACAAAAGGATGTTTTCAAGGCCTCAAAATACAGTTTTGACTTATAAAACGAGAGATGACTTTTTGGGTCATCACAAACATAGACTTGAATAATGATATTACCTTCAGATGATCTTTTAATGAACAAAGTAGTATCTATTTTACCTCTTATGAAACTATTATCAATGAGAAATGAGCCGATCCGTTCATACCATGCTCGTGGAGCTTGTTTTAGGCCGTATGCTTTGGTCAGTTTATACACGTGGTAAGGAAACTTTGAGTCTTCAAATCCAGGAGGTTGTTTCACATAAATTTCTTCTTCGATGATACCATTTAGAAACACACTTTTAACATCCATCTGGAACAGTCTGAATCTTTTGAAAGATGCATATGCAAGAAGAATTCTTATAGATTTCAGTTGTGCTACTGGAGCGAATGTTTCGTCATAGTCGACTCCTTCTTGCTGTGAGTATCCTTGAGCGACTAGTCTAGCTTTGTTTCTGACAACTTTTCCATCTTCATTCAACTTGTTTCTGAAAGCCCATTTTGTTCCTATAACAGGAGCATTTGCTGGTTTGGGTATCAATTTCCACACTTGATTTTTGTCGAATTGATCCAGTTCTTCCTGCATAGCTTTCACCCAGCTTGAATCTTTCATAGCTTCTTCTATTTTCTTCGGCTCAATCTGAGATATCAAGGCTATTTTTGCTTTCTTTTTGAGAGCTCCTCTTGTTTCCTTCGTCTGGATCTCCTATAATGAATTTTTGAGGATACTATGGTTCACTCCTCCATTCATTTGGACGAACAATGGGGGCATCTAATTCTTTTTGCAATTCTGGTTGACTATTGCTGATCACACTAGTCGACTCTTCCATGTTGGCAGGTTTACTAGTTGACTCTTGAAGTTTGCTTATCTCCTGAGATTGCTGTATTTGCTCATAGTCACCTGCAGTGAATTCTTTCTCGGTCCGAGTGTTATTCTCATAAAAAATAACAAGTACTGATTCTTCTACGCATAAAGTGCGCTTGTTATAAACTCTAAAAGATATACTATTCAAAGAGTAACCTAGAAAAATACCTTCATCACTTCTTGGATTAAATTTTCCAAGATTGTCCTTACCGTTGTTGGGAATAAAATATTTACTCCCAAAAGGATAAAAATAACTTACGTTTGGTCGTTTACCTTTCCAAAATTCATATGGAGTTTTCTTCAGAATTGGTCTAATGAGTCATCGATTCAGAACGTGGCAAATACTTAGTCCTTCTGCCCAGAAGTGATTGGGCAGTGAATGTTCTAGTAGCATGGTTCTGGCCATATCCTATAGGTCCTGTTTGTTACGCCCCACAATATTACATCAATATTACGTCCTGCAGTATTAAATTACGATGATGTTGCACCCTGTACTATTGTACGTTGAATTTATCGTAAGGTAATTGACATCAGTCCAAGGAAAAGATTATTTGGATATTATAAGGATTGCGTTATTTCAAGAAAATGATGAGTAAACTCGTGAAGGTGAGAGGGAAAACAAGTCAAAGAAAATGAATTTTCATCCAAGTTTTGCATGTTGGGATGAAATACGGGCCGAGCGTTAATACCCGATATTTATATACTAGTACTATACAAGGTTCATATGACCATGATAGTATGATATATAAAATGATATATTAAAAATAAGTAGAATTTTAAGTAAGTTGAGTCAATTTTTAATTATACGGATAATTGGTTAATTATTAGATAATAGAACATTACCTAATTAACTAATAAGTTGGGATAAAGATATAAAATCCCCACCCCTACGTGGCAGCAAGTCACATTCTAATCAAATGACTCTTGGTCATTTGAGATTTGGTGGAACCAAAATAGGCTAGTTACAATACACCTCATTTAACTATATTTAATATACAAATTACTACAACCGAGACATTAACCATTCCTACAATCTTAATATTAGTCATTCTTACAATTGGAAACATTAGCCTTGAATTGACAATTAAGAGGCACTACAATCAGAACGTACCATTCTTCAAGTTTTCAACAAAAAAACGTGAATTCTTGCAACAAAATAAAATCCAACGAGAATTATTAGTAACGTAAAACTTTGCGGTTCTAAAGGAGTACGGTATAACTTTTTTTAAGTACATTATACGGGTTTTTCCTATTCCAGGTATTTTAAGGTTAAGACCTTCTTTCATTTTGGTATGATCTCGTAATTACACGAGTTTGATAACGAGGCATAAAGGAAAATTCATATTCCGGAATTTACGTATATTTTGCTAGTCTCGCAAGTTACGTATATTTTCCTAGTTATGTAAGTTACAATATTCTCTTTATCGGGACTTCATATTCAATTGAGTATTTCTTTCTTCCAGTCAAGAGAGCACAAAGTTTATATATACAGTATTATAGTATTTTCATTACCATCAAGCTATAATTGATGGGCAGGCCCCTATTGGGCAACCTCTCATCAGATGGTAAGTTATATACCGAGCCTACTGTGGCCGAGCGCCTATGAGCGAGCCCAGTTGGTCGAGATACAAAACCTAGTATGGCCGAGCGCTTATGAGCGAGCCTACTACGGCAGAGCATTTATATATATATATATACTGAGCCTTATAGGGCCGGGCAACTATTTTACTTACTATATTAAGAGAGTTGAGTCAGTACCATCAGGTAAGCATATCTTCAGATTATCTTTGACTTCCAATTGCTTTCACTTAATATATTATCAGTTCAGTTTCAGCATTTAGTATATTGCCTTACATACTCGGTACATTATTTTGTACTGACGTCCCTTTTACGGGGCGCTGCATTTCATGCGTGCAAGTTCAGACAGACATACAGGTAAACCTCATTAAGTGTTGCAGGAGTTCAACTTGATCGGTAAGCTCCATGCCTTTCGGAGTCGGGTCTAGAGCTTTATGTACATGTTGTGTATATATGTATATAAGTTATGAGTAGGTTGGGGAGCTGTTCCGATTACATTATATCCACTAGTAGAGGTTTGTAGACATATCCTGTCAGTTAGTGCAGTATGTTGGGCTGGTAGGCCTTATATGTATATTTTGTTGATTTGCCAGCTATAGCAGTTACGACGGCCTTGTCGGCCTAGCTTTCTATTGATATGTAGTCAGCATTCGCAGTTGTCTTGCAATGTGGCCCATGGCGAAAGGATGACATCACATGTTCAGAGTTCCTTAGTCGCAAGTTGGTACGTAAGGATATGTGAGGCACCGAGTGCCGGTCTCACCCCCCAGGTTCGGGGCATGACAAAATTAGTATCAGAGCAATTCTGTCCTAGGGCGTCTACAAACCGTGTCTAATAGAGTCTTGTTTATGGGTGTGTTGTTCACCACACTTAGAAGCAGGAAGCTACAGGGCATTTAGGGTTGTCACTCTTTCTTCTTACTCTAGATCGTGTGGTAGAGCTCACTTATAAGAATTCAAATTCCGAACTTCTATTTTATTCGTAATAAGACGATGCCTACATTCAAAAAGACGATCGGTAAGAGATATAGATGTGGAAGTGTTTGAGTTAGAGGAAATCGATTTTTCATCTTGCTTATGATGAGTAAATGAGAGGTCTTCAATAGATCATGCGTGTACTAAATGGTGTACGGTTCCTGATAAGGAGCTTTTAGGAATGGATACTTATCCACTCTTATGGTAAAAAGGAATAACGGAATCGGAAGTTAGATACGAGTTGCAGCAAGTAAAAGAATCAAGGTGAAGTAGGGTTCGAGGTACCAAGTTAATAAAGATTATCATTATTTACCATTCAGGAAGAGAGATATAAACATTTTGAGTTACCTTCAACAGTAACAAAGGTATAATTGGCCACATCGATCTCAGTCATGCCCTATGGGAGCTAACAGATATGGTTAAAGAGAAGAACAAGATAGCAGGATACGACTAGGGTTAGAGTAACCCAAAATGATGAATGGATGGTTTGCGTTAGTTGACATTTCCGAATGATATTACAAAGGTGCTAATGGATCTCCTTGTGAGATACCTAGATGGTACACTCTAAAATAGTACATCTAGATATGAGTACTACAAAGACGTGCACTGGAATCCTGGAAGAGGATTTCATGAATTGTAAAGGACTAAAACACCCATATAATGTGAGTCACGTTGGGATACTATAAAGTACGATTATGAAACTATAGTATCACCCCTAGGTGGATCAATCCAACTACTCCAGATGTCCCCGATGAGACGCGAGCCCTAGCAGTGGTGTTACATGAAAGATCAAGTTATCAGTGGTAGATGATGAATCAATATTAAGGTAAATCAACAATAGAGGGATAAAAGTTCAACAGTATAAGAGGAGATTAGACCATCAGTCTTAAGGATAAGTAACGAGAGTAACCCGGAGTTAGTTGCAGACCTCAGTAACGATAAATTGAAATAAGAATTATGGTATAGTATGAACTAAGTAGATGCAGTAAGGTCATACAAATGGATAACCAGATCTATAAAAATAAGATATGGCCATATTAGCAAGTTCTACAAAGCACCGAGCGAAGGACTTTAGTACACCTATGGATGCCCAGAGAGGCATCCTATTAAGACTTGTATGTGTTTATAAAGTAAGGTCTAGAGATTGGCTAAAAGCTGGAGAAAAAGGAGAGAAGCGTCGCATAGGCACACTTACAAGGTCACTATCATAGAAGCTGCATGATAGAAGGTAGAAACAGTTACGAGATTGGAAGGAATTCGATCACAAGTAATGGCGTGGGAAAGAGGCCTAAAGGGGAGGGGAGGGGGGACGCCCTGACCTTTGGATTTATTCACAGAACAACTGCCTAAATGGCAAGGAGAGTACAAAGGTATTCACAAGAGCTATAAGTTATGAAAATAATAAGAGCATCAGTCAACATTCGAGGACGAATGTTCCAAAGGGGGGAGTGATGTTACGCCCCATAATATTACATCAATATTACGTCCTGCAGTATTAAATTACGATGATGTTGCACTCTATAGTATTGTACATTGAATTTGTCGTAAGGTAATTGACATCAGTCCAAGGAAAAGATTATTTGGAGATTATAAGGATTACGCTATTTCAAGCAAGTGATGAGTAAATTCATGAAGGTGTGAGGGGAAGCAAGTCAAAGAAAATGAATTTTCATCCAAGTTTGGCATGTTGGGATAAAATACGGGCCGGTCTTTGATACCCGATATTTATGGACTAGTACCATACAAGGTACCATATGACTATGATTGTATGATAAATAAAAAGGTATATTAAAAATAAGTAAAATTTTAAGTAAGTTGAGTCAAATCTTAATTATACAGGTAATTGGTTAATTACCGAATAACGAAACATTACCTAATTAACTAATAAGTTAGGATAAAGATTTAAAATCCCTACCCCCTACGTGGCAGCAAGCCACATTCTAATCAAATGACTCTTGGTCATTTGAGATTTGGTGGAACCAAAATAGGCTAGTTACAATACACCTCATTTATCTATATTTAATATACAAATTACTACAACCAAGACATTAGCCATTCCTACAATCTTAATATTAGCCATTCTTACAATTCGAAACATTAGCCTTGAATTGACAATTAAGAGGCATTACAATCGGAACGTACCATTCTTCAAGTTTTCAACCAAGAAAAACGTGAATTCTTGCGACCAAAGAAAATCCAACGAGAATTATTAGCAATGTAAAACTTTGTGGTTCTAAAGGAGTACAGTGCAACTTTTTTCAAAAATATCATACGTGATTTTTCCTACTCTAGGTATGTTAAGGCTAAGCCCTTCTTTCATTTTGGCATGATCTCGTAATTACACGAGTTTGATAACGAGGCATAAAGAAAAATTCATATCCCGGAATTTACGTATATTTTGATAGTCTCGCAAGTTATGTGTATTTTCCTAGTTTTGTAAGTTACAATAATCTCTTTATCGGGACTTCGTATTCATTTGAGTATTTTATTCTTCTAGTAAAGAGACCACAGAGTCTATATATACAATATTACAGTATGTTCATTACCATCGAGCTATAATCGACGGGAAGGACCCTATTGGGAAACCTCTGATCACATGGTAAGTTATATACCAAGCCTATTGTGGCCGAGCGCCTATGAGCGAGCCCAGTTGGTCGAGATACAAAACCTAGTATGGCCGAGCGCTTATGAGCGAGCCTACTACGGCAAAGCAGTTATATATATATATATATACCGAGCCTTATAGGGTCGGGCAACTATTTTACTTACTATATTAAGAGAGTTGAGTCAGTACCATCAGGTAAGCATATCTTCAGATTATCTTTGACTTCCAATTTCTTTCACTTAATATATTATCAATTCAGTTTCAACTTTCAGTATATTGTCTTACATACTCGGTACATTATTTCGTACTGACATCACTTTTCTGAGGGCGCTGCATTTCATGCGTGCATGTTTAGATAGACAGACTGGTAGACCTCCTCATTAAGTGTTGCTCGAGTTCAGCTTGATCGGTAAGCTCCATGCCTTTCGGAGTCTCCAGGTCTAGAGCTTTATGTACATCTTGTGTATATATGTATATAAGTTATGAGTAGGTCGGGGAGCTGTTCCGATCACAGTATATCCACCAGTAGAGGCTTGTAGACATATCCTGTCAGTTAGTGCAGTATGTTGGGCTGGTAGGCCTTTTATGTATATTTTATTGGTTTGCCAGCTGTAGCAGTTATGACGGCCTTGTCGGCCCAGCTTTATATTGATATTTAGTTAGCATTCGCAGTTGTCTTGCAATGTGGCCCATGGACAAAGGATGACATCACATGTTCAAATTTCCTTAGTCGCAAGTTGGTACGCAAGGATAGGTGAGGCACCGAGTGCAGGTCTCGCCCCCCAGGTTCGGGGCGTGACACTGTTTTTCCGTTCAACCACTCCATTTTGTTGAGGTGATCTTGGCGCAGAGAAGTTGTGAGTATATCCTTGATCATTGCAGAAATCTTCAAATGATCTTCTTTCAAATTATCCTCCATGGCCACTCTGCACAGATTTAATAAGAAATCCTTTTTCTCTTTCAACCTTTTTACAGAAAATCTCGAATTATTTTAAGGCTTCATCCTTGTGAGATAGAAAATCACCCAAGTGAAACGTGAGTAATCATCAACAATGACAAAAGCATATCTTTTACCTCCAATGCTGACAGTTCTAGTAGGTCCAAATAAATTCATATGATATAACTGTAAAGGCTTTGAAGTAGATACAATATCTTTGCTTTTGAAAGAGTTTCTGGTTTGCTTACCAATTTGACATGCATCACATACATGATTTCTAGAAAAATTCAGTTTGGGTAAGCCAATAACTAATTCACATTTAGAAAGTATTTCTATCAAATGCATACTTGCGTGACCAAGTTTCTTATGCCATAGCCAAGGATCATCAGAAATAGAAGTTAAGCAAATATGACCATCTATACTTTCAAAACCATCACGAATATAAATATTTCCATACCTTTTACCTGGGAGGACTATTTTACCTGTTTCTTCTTCAATGGCACAACATGTTTTCTTAAATTTTACCTCATATCCTGAGTTGCATAGTTGACTTATACTTAGGAGATTGTAGTTAAGACCATCCACGAGATAGACTTCAGTGATATCGTAATTGTTGTTGAAAGGAACTGTTCCGGTACCAACTATCTTTCCTTTTGAATCATCGCCAAATTTTACCTTTCCTCCATCAATTTTTGTAACTTCCTTGAACAGATTCTTGTCACCTGTCATGTGACTGGAACACGCACTATCCAAATACCATTTTCCTTTGCGACTTCTTCTGTGGTGTTCCTAAAAACATGATTTTCATCTTTTCTTAGGTACCCAAGTTTGCTTGGGTCCTTTTTGGTTAGCATTACAAGATTCAGGATTATTTTTTAGGTCTCCAAACCCATCCTGACATATTTGATTTACGAAAATGACAACAGGAATATTTATGTCCACTCTTATTACAATAGTGACATTTGGGACTTGATCCAGTTTTGGAGTTCCCACTTGATTCAGAACTAGTGGACTCTGTTTCGGCTGGTCCTTCTTCAGTCGACTTGTAAGACGTCTGACTAGACCTAGTGGAACTGTGACTGGTGGATTTGCGCATGAGGTTAAGCTTCACTAGTAATCCATCATACTCATCCTGAAGTACATCTTGCTCAATCTCGCATACTTCAAGTTTGAGTTTCCAGTCTCTGACTTCTCTATTGAGTATTTTTATTTCATCTAACAGTTTTTTGTGACTCTTTTAGAGTAAGATCAAGAATATCCTGCAATTCGTTACATCTTTCACAGTTATAGGATCTTACCTCGCTTGTTTCACCTCGTGCCATGAAACAATTTTCATTTCCATCTTTTTCATCATCGTCTGAATCGTCCTCATCTGTCCAGCATCCAGAGATCTTCTTCATATCATTTTCTAGGATCGTCATAAAGCATAAGTTGGCTATTTCTTCATGTTCTGAACTATCTTCATCACTCCATTTTTCGAATGATTTGTTCTTGTTAAATCCTCTGGAGATTTTTCTTTTAAGCTCAGGACATTCAGCTTGAACATGTCCAAATCTTCTACATTCATAACATTTGCCATCATTTTTGTCTTGTTCACTATATTGCCTGGTTTGTCTGGATGGAAACCTGCCCTTCTTGGTGTTTCTGTATCTTCTCATTAGTCCGTTCATGTTTCTTGATACTAGAGCAATTTCTTGTTTAAGAGCTTCAGGGTCATCATCAATGTCACTTTCTGTTCTATCAGTTATAGCAATGAAAGCTACAACCTTCTTCTTCTTCTTCTTTTATTGAGTAGTTTTCTTGAGATGAGTCTTTTCAAATGTTATAAGTTCACCTCGAAGTTCATCATATGACATTTTGTTCAGATCTTGAGATTCAAGAGTGACGACCTTTGTCTGCCAAGTGGTAGGTAGACTTCTCAGAATTTTCCCAACTTGATCACCACTTGAGTATGGTTTGCCAAATTCTTTTAGATCACTTATGATTTTGCTGAATCTTGCAAACATTTCTTCAATGGATTCTCCTTTCTTCATCTGGAAAAGTTCGTAGTCATGAACCAGCATATTGATATGAGTTTCTTTCACCTTGCTCGTTCCTTCATAAGTAACTTCGAGTTTATCCCACATTTCATTAGTCGTGTCACAACTGGAGATCTTCTTATATTCTTCACCACTTACAACATTGTAAAGAAAATTCCTTGCTTTTGCATTGACTTGCACAACCGCCATTTGTTTTTCAGTGTATGCATCAATATCTTCAGGATCAACAGGGGGTTGAGCATCAGCACGTAGCGGGTAGTTTTCCTTTTTGATGACTCTCCATATCTTAACATCATAGGATTTTGCGTAAATTTCCATACGCACTTTCTAGTGAGAGAAGTCT
Organism: Nicotiana undulata; assembly: GCA_005239495.1. NCBI lineage: Eukaryota > Viridiplantae > Streptophyta > Magnoliopsida > Solanales > Solanaceae > Nicotiana > Nicotiana undulata. Next base: position 9,019 of record ML242581.1, on the reverse strand, counting down.
TGACCATTGAAGTATGGTGGCCTCACTTGTGATGTTCCTTCCTGGAAAAGTGCTCCAACAATGACTTGGTTTGCCCTGACCTTTTCTCACACGCTATTAAGCAAAGTAAATAAAATGCGAGCCAGACTCCGATACTAATTGAAGTGCAAGACGGGGGGGGGGGGGGG